>PVIR01008420.1:0-56831 GCA_004026965.1 Petromus typicus
GTTGTTTCTGGGTGGGTACACACAGCTCTTCATCCTTCACTTTCATAGTCTGTTCCTGTTAGCTTTTCTGGCAGCGTGTTTGGTTCCCTGACTTTAAGTTGCTGAGCACAGAAGGAGAGAAACTTGGCAGAGCGTGTGTTTCATTACTGTTTTTTAAAGAAATTACTGTTGACTTTGTTTACCCTTCCTACCATTTTTATATTTTCCTCGTGGCCCTTTTTCAGGCACTGGAAGTCTTGGGTTCTCCTTGTGTTTAGTCTGCAGTTCCATTTCTACCCTTCTAGGCTGGAGAGAGATCTTACAGCTCAGTAAGATCCAGAACCTTCCTTCTTTAGTGTAAGAATTAAAGACTACGACCTTCCCTCTCTGTACTGCTTCAGTGCTTTCAGGGGCTTTGTTAAATTGGAGTTTCCTGATCGTTTAGTTCCACATACTTTTTAATTTTCACATTGTCTTAGTGATTTTTCTCATTGAGACAAAATGCCCAATACCCACAAGTTAAGGGAGGAAGGGTTATATGGGCTGTTTGTAGAGGCTGCGATCCATAGCCCGTTGGCTGCAAGGCAGGGCGGGCTGGGAGGAGGCAGCCAGCAGCCAGCAGCCAGCAGCCCTCTTGCTGTGTTTTGTATTTATTTTCTCCAGGCTGCTCCCCAGCCCTGCACCCGGAAGCTAGCATGGCACCATGAATCCATCCTAGATCCAGCCCCTCTGAGAAGCCTGCCTGTGAGCCAGGAAGCTGTGGGGGACGTCCAGACCAGCTGTGACCATGCTATGGAGAAGTGTGTTAAGATATTTCCGACGTGCTGACTGTGTTATCAGCGTTGTTCTCAGTTGTACTGGGTTTGGGCGCATACTTAGCACCAGTCTTTCCTTTCTTTTGCCCTCGTGCAATGTTAATTTTTACAAATGTAGTTTTTGAAAGATTGTGCTTTCTCAATTCTTGGGGGTGTTTTCCAGGTGTCTATTAGGAGAAGACCATTTTTAGTGCATTTCCTGTCCTGTATCTCTGTATTTCCGCTGGTGAGCAGTGCACAGGGACTTCTTCCCTGTGGAGGAGTTGGCCAGACTTGCCTGTACTCATTTCACGCGCTCCGAAGCCGTATGACGTGTGAGGGTCCGGAGTAACCGTGATTTCTCCAGTTAGGTGCATTGATGAAAGCCGAGCTTTCCACAGTTTGGGCTTTTCCTTGATTGCTTCTCTTCAGCCTTTAGGTGCAATCTCTTTGCATTCTTATGGCGTTGCATCTATTTCTCTGCTTAAAATGTATTTTTACCATTTCTTGCCTTTGGCTATCAACTTTAATCCGTTTGTTTTTTTATGATTTTTAACATATGTAGATCTTCTTCTCTGGAAGATGTTATGCTGTTGTCTTTCTTGCTTTTATTTATTTATTTATTTTTTCTTCCTTCAGATGCCTATTTGTTTCTTTGTATCTTCGTTCTGTTTTTGCCTTTTACAATTGGGCAGTTATACATTTTATTTCTCTGCTCTTAGTGATACCAGGGAAATTGTATTGTGTGTTCATAAAATCAAAACCAAAAAAACCCTTTAATTCCCTTTTCCCCCCAAAATGCCAACACCTTAAACTGGTGTGGCTTATGATGGAGGGCGCTCGTGGGATCTTAACTTCTGTTTTAACTGGGATTACTTATTTCTCAGCACCAACGGCCTCCATAGAATGTGGTTCACGATAGCTGCAGAAGCAAGTGCTGGTGGCTCCTGGGTTAAGCCTCCTGGGCCCCTTGGGGTAGGGGAGCTTGCTGGGACCTGGCTGATAGAGTGGGCATCACAGATTGGCAGGGTGGAGCAGTGTCTGACCAGAGGAGGTGCATGGCACACTCCCATTCAGGTGAGCCCTGAGCTTGGCTGTTCCTTTTGTGCAGACAGAGAAGGAACACAGCCAGTGTTAGGTAAGTAATTACCCCCGTGAGGCTGAGGCAGAACAATCTCAAGTTTGAATCGAGCCTGAGCAACCTAGTGATTTAGCAAGATTCAAAATAAGAAATTTAAAAAGGGCTGGACATGTGGTTTATTGCAAAGGTCCTGTGTAAAATCCTTCTGCAAAAAAAAAAAAAGAAAGAAACAAAATCAGTAACTGCCGAATGACCTTCACTTATTCAGTGATTTCTGTGCTGCTCTCGTTCCCTTTCTTTTTGTTTCGGTTTTCAGCTCTTGTGACTCACCTTTGCGACTCATAACGGTCACTTGCATCATGGGGAGTTGGCCCTGGACAGCACACACCTTAACTCTCTTCTCACGCTGTCCCCTATCTCTTGGTCCCCTTTCCATTTGCATGATCTGCCTCCAGTGTATCTGCCCCATAAAGAGCCCCGGGCCCTCCTTCCAGAACTTACGGGTGTATTTTTGAAAACTCGAGCCTCTCATCCATGTTTTCCAGTGACCTGAAGTCCCTTGGGCTGCCTGGACTTCACTTTCCAGCACGTGTGTACGTGTCTTTGGGTCGGCGCCAAGCCTTGGAGGCTGCCCATCTCTGACCACTGTGCTGTGGGCAACGCGAGTTGTCGAGGTGCAGAGCTGGGGCGAGTGCAGCTCGGAGGGAATCATGCAGACCGTCCCGAGCAGAGGTGTCCAAAGGTGTTTTGGACGTGGTGCTGTAGTGATCTTTTCTTTCAAGGAAATCTTCAGAAAGCCAGTATCTTAAAACTAAGCAAAACCAACATCCTACCCAGGCTCAGACGTAAATAATCCTGGAGACCTTGCGACCTCCCTACACTCAGGCAAAGCCCTTTCTCACTTCCTATCAGCAGACGTATGAAGCTGCCCCTGTGTGTGGAGCCAGGAAGCCCCGTCCTGGTCCTCCTGAAGCCTGAGGTTCATCTCCCCAGCCAGGTGGAGCCTTTGCTCTGTGCAAAGTTGGCGAGGGAATGATTGGCCCCTATCCACTTTTGATTATTCCTTAGGGTCCATATCTTGAGCCGAGTGTGGTTGCACATGCCTGTCATCCCGGGACTCTGAGGCTGAGACAGGAGGATTGCAAGCTAGAGCCAGCCTGGGCAATTCAGTGACCAGTGAGACCCTGACTCAAAAGTAAAAGCAGCTGGGGACATCTTGGTGTGAAGGTCCCGGGCTTGGCCCCAGGTTGATGGTCAGCATCTTGTCTAGATATTCTGCTTCAGTGGCAGCCTCGGCCGGACCCTGGCCCACCTTCTGAGGTGCTCAGCCCAGAGCGCCTGCTCTGGAGGCCCTGTGCTCAGTGCTGCTCTGTGTGTGGCTCTCACTGGCACGTAGACCACACTCTATTTCTGAGCTGTAAATTTCCAGAGCTGCTTCCCCGTCCGCCTCACCCACCGCAAGCTGGAACCAGAAGTGTGTCTGCAGCTATAATCAGCACACTTAAATACCAGTTCAATTCAGAGTGGGCACAAAATCCTGTGGCTCCTGACCCAAAAGGAGCTATAAAAATACGCCATACCTGTGGGCCCTCTGGGCCCTTCCAAAATAAGATGCCTCTTCCCGAACTGTTCAGGGCACGTTTGGGGTTCCAGAATAGCCCAGGCCACATGTGCAGGACGTTGACTGACCTGGAGGATCTTGTCTCACACTCAGGGTCCTGGCTGCTCCCAGCGAATTCCTTTATTTCTGGTGTTTCCTCAGATAAGATAGTGCTTTATTTTCTGGTGAACATTTTTCTGAGGTACTGGAGACAGAACCCAGAGCCCTTGTTCTGGCCTATATCTCCAGACTGTTTTTTTTTTTTTTGTATTTTTATTTAAAACAAAGACTTGCTAAATTAGTGGATTGCCCCTGGCTGGTCTTGACCTTGGAATCCTGCCTCAGCTTCCCAAAGTGCTGGGGATGGCAGGTGTGGACTGTCCTGCTGGGTATGCTGATAAGCTCCAGAGTCCTCCTCCCTGAGGGTCTTTAGTGGCACTGTCCCGGCTGCCTCCACGTCCTGAATGGATTAAAATGTCCCCCTCTTGTGCTAATTATGACTTTGGGGAAGAGCTGGAGTCACACAGTGCCAGATCAGTGACTGAGGTGGAGGAGGACACAGTGTCGTGTGTTACGAGCTGCCTTTCCGTGGGGTGGCGCTCGGCGGTGGCAGCAGTCACTGTGTTTGTGATTGCACCTGGTGAAGACCCTCAGGAAGGAGTACTCCAGAGCTGCTGCAGGACGCAGCCAGGGTGTGGGGTTAGTGTGCTCAAATTGGGGGAGATTTTGAAGGTCTGGTGGCAGTGTGTCTTTGTAATGAATTAATTTAAACACTCACCATGTACTCTGAGCACACTTCCTCCATGTGCTCTGCGAATATGCTAGACACACTCAAATTCTTCCTCTCTCCACAGAAGTTCTGACTGTATCTCTGCCCCTGGTGCTGGGGAGAGTCCCCCAACTGAGGCGTACCTGGGTGCACCCTGGGGCAGAGCTGCAGCCCCACCTTCTCCTGGCCCCCAGTGCACCTGGGCGGACTGGCCCCTGCAGCCAGCCCTCAGCTCGTGGCCTGTCTGTCTCAGGACACCCTCTGCACAGAGCAGGTTGGCCCCGGGCTCTCAGCTCCGTCCCTGCTGCCTGACCATGGGTTGGCGGCTATACAACCCCAGTGGTGCAGGTGAAATCTCACGATTGCAGACCCCACAGGGGCCGCAGTGAAGTGCAGCCGAGCTGTTTCCAATCAGCCTTGGTTTCTGCAGCAGGACCTTTAAACTTTTCCCCAAATCAAGTACCGTCATGCGTGAGCTAGAGAGAGGACCTGGCCTCCTCGGCCCCCCATCTGCTCGCTCCCCCTGGCACTGTCCTGGTGCTGGTCTGCTGCCTCAGGACAGAGCCACTACTGGGGCTGGCGTGCCCGACAGGAGCCCTGTAGTGTGGTGCTCCTGGAGCTGGCATCTGCCATGGGCCCCTGTGGCCCAGCAGGTGTGAATACTGTCATGTGTTCCCAGTCAGTTCTCTGTCCTCCATGCCGGTGTTGCCACCCCGGTGCCTAGGCCTGGTCCATACTGAATCCAAGGCCTCCGGAGCCTGGGGTGGCCCTGTCCCCCTGCCCTGTGGCCACTTCTCCAGGAGCAGGAGGCTGTGTCATCTCTCAGACGGTCTTTCTGCATCTCTGCCCGTTCTGTGTCCCCTTTGAACTCCAGTTCCTCCTTTGGAAATGGCAAGTGGTCGAAAATGACTGCAAGGTTATTGAGAAATGGCCACTTCCTTGAGGTTGGAAGTTGGAGAGGCCTGGGTGTGGACCCTGGTGGTACCCTGGGCACTGCATGGTGCGCAGCTGGCAGAGAATGAGGCCAGGAGCAGCCCGCCTGGAGGCCGTGGTGCTGTCCAGCAGCTGCACTTCACCTATGGCCTGGCTCCCTGTCCGGTTGCTGCCCTCCTATCTGGGCACCGGTGCCAGGTCAAGGCTGGACCCCGCCGGTGCCCCACCCGGGAAGTGCTGGCTGAGTAGAGGATGGGCTGGCCATGGACAGCTCCCCCAAGCGTCCCCTGGTCTGCAGCTCTGGGGAGCACTGAGGTGTCTGTGAGTCTCCGGACTCCCGCAGCAGCACTTCCGGTGGGTGTCCCGGGGCTGCTAGGAGCTGGAGCTGGAGTCAGGACACTGAGGAGCACAGAGGTGGAGGGAAATGGAAGATAGTGGCTCTGTGGGCCTGGAATTAGGACCCCAGGGGTGGTGGCCACATTACCAGGTCCATAGCCAGTTCCCGGCACTAGTGTTGTGCAGGGCTGGGGGCCCCCGGCACAAGTAGGTGTCTGACCCCCGGGGCTTCACGACCCTGCCCCAGCAGCAGACCGCACAGAGCTATATTTCCTGTCCTCTCTGTGGTCTGTTTCCTGAGTCCTTTCTGCTCTGCCCTCCTGCAACCCTGAGCTCTGGCCTCCTGCAGGAGGCACTGCTTGCCCTGAACTCCAAGGTGTTATGGCCAAGAGCCACTGCAGAGCTGAGTGGCAATGGGAACGTGGACGGCCCAGAAATCTTCTTTCCACTTCCCCTTGGAGTGGCCAGGGAAGCTGGGCTGCGGAGACGGCTTGGCCTCAGGAATGCAGTCTGTCCATCTGGGGCTTGTGTCTAGATGACCCTGAAGCCTCAGCCGCTCACAGGTGGGGCTTCCGGAGGTAGCTAGATCTGGGCGTGAGATCCCTAAGTTGGTTTAGGTAGTGTGGAGGAAGATAATGGAAGCCCCACCTGGGTATGGTGACACCAGCCAATAGGCATGTAGCCTGGAGAAGATGTGCAGGGGAAGGAGGAAGCCAGGCTTGATGCTGCTGGCACCGCTGCTGCCTACCCTGCCACAGACTGTCTCTTCTGCGATGCCCTCTGCCCTGCCACCCTGTCTTGCAGCCAACCAACTATGGACTGAAACCTCTATATACTGTGAGCTAAAATAAACGTTTCCTCTTCTAACTTGGGATATTTGGTATTTTGTCTCAACAACAAGAAAAATAAGACAATCTGAGTAGAATCAGCTTCCCAGACCAACTCCTTAATTTCTTTGTAACCTTTTGAGACAGGCTCTCCCAGTGTGGTCCAGGCTGGCCTTGAGTTCACTCTGCAGCCCAGGCTGGGCTCAGGCTTGCAGTGGTCCAGCTGCATCAGCCTCCTCAGTGTCAGGATGCTACCATGAGGCCCCACGCACAGCTCAGATCAGCTCTGGGAACTGCGCTGTGGACTGACTTCCTGGGAGTTGCTCTGGCTCTGGGTCCTCACAAGTTTGCACTTGGGGCCGTGGTTACAGCTCTGAGAGGCAGACTGCCTGGGCTGTGCCCGAGGCCACCAGGCCCTGTGTCAGAAGCCCAGAGAAGATGAGTAGGGTACGGAGGGGCATGCTTGCTTTCTGCACGGATCAGAGTTTATTTCCCTCCCTGTGCCCGGCCTTGGGAAGGAGGGGCTTCCCCATCTGCAGGTCCCTGCAAACCTGTGGGCTGGTGTGGCATGGGGGAGTCGGCCCCTTTTCAGGGACAGACTGTGTCCCATGCTGCCCCTCATTTCTATTTAGTGGTGCCTAGTTTACCTCTTTCAGCACAGGGGGACAGAGGGAGGGACGGAGCAGAGAAGCCGCTGCCTCCGCTGGGTTATAAAGTTGGCAGTGAGGGACCGTGTTCCTTCACTGGTCAGAACAGTGCCAGTTTTTCTGTGTGCGTGTGCTGGTGGGCGCGTGTGTGCTGGCAAAAGAAAGCTTTTTTAAAAACCTGCTTTGGTGTTTGAAATAAAACCTGATCCTTTGGATCTCTTGTTTGGCTCATGGATTTGTGGTTTTTGTCTTCTTGAGGCTTTTTCGGGTGATTTCTTTCTGGCTCGTCCTGTGACATTCTGGCCCCTGGAAAGGGGTAATGCTATTTTTCTTTCCTAAGTCTGGCTTTGAATCAGCCACTGGTTGCTGGAGGCCTCCCCTTGTGTCCCAGGGAGGCCTGCTCCTTCATCGGAGTTTGGTTTCTGTGCAGAGGAAGTGTTCTGTCCTTGGCGGTGTGCAGAGGTAGGAGTTTGAAGGTCACGTGCAGCCTTGGTCTCACCGGAGGACCATGATTTCTGGGAGGAGCGTCACTGCTGTGGGTCACTTGGTCCCGGCGCTCTGTCTGTGTGGCTACTGTGATGCTCCCGCCTAGGCCTGGCAAGCCCAACAAGGGTGCCTCACCCTTGCCTCACCCAAGGGTGAGGACGGCACCCGCTTTCCCCAAGTAGCCAGAGGCTGTGCCCTCTGTCTCTGTCTGTGCCCCCAGCTCCTTCTTTGCAAATGACAAAAGATTGAAATAGGATTTGGCAACTGAGGCTTCCCTGCAGCTCCCAGGGCAGAAGGAGAGGAGGGACTGGGGCAGGGTCCACTGCAGAGGTCGAGGTCGGTGCAACCCATCTGCAAGGCACCTGGTGCTGTCCAGTGATCTCACTTCCTCTGACTTCTTCACCTGCATGTCGTAGCAGAAGAAAGAAGTAGTTGACACTCACCGTTGGCCAGAAGGTCTCTGGAGTGCTTTAAAATTGAGCTTACTCTTCAAAGGTGGCTGCGTCCTTCCAGCTCCGGTGCAGAAACAAAAGCTGCCTCCACCTGAAGTCCCTCATCGTCACAAGCACTGTGTCCCCCAGAGCCTGGAGGGGCACCCTGAGGTCTGGAAAGGATAAGCTGCAGGTGCAGAAACCCCAGCCCCAGACAGACAACGCTACTGCTGCAGTAGAATGTACCCCCAGGCAGAAGTTAGTAGAAGCTAAATTCCTTCTGGTGATGGCCTCCTCCTGGGTTTGTGAGGTGCCGGGAATATTGGTGTGAGGAGCTAGGCACTGTGCAGGCCCTTTGGAGTGGCACAGAACAGCATGGCAGGGTCCTGTGAGAGGTTGACCTGGGAGGGGGAGGTAGGCCAGGGCCCTGGTGTCTGCATGTCCGGCGAGTCAGGCTGGCCTCGCTGCGGACAAGGCAGTGCCCGGCTCCCTGTAGGGCCTTCTGGGCAGGACTTTCGGATGCCCTCCTGTCACTGCCCACATTGGTCCTTACTCGCCGTGTCTGCTTTGCTGCTTTTTGTGCTGTTGTGGATGGTGTCGAGTTTGTGCAGCCATCCATGCAGGAGCACTGTGCTCTGTTATGATTTCTGTCTGGATACTGGGGCCTGGAAGAAGGGTGGATGACAGGGGTCAGAGCTGGCCTGCTGTTGGGAGGCGGAGTCAAGTTGGAAGGGGCGGTCATGGGGGCGTGGCCCAGAGGCTCCTCCCTCTCCCTCTGCCTGCAGTTCCCCCATGCAGCGATCTGCTCTCCCCCTCCAGGCCCTCTACCATGCCCTCTACCATGCCAACCATCGACTGAAAGTGCGCCAGACAAACCTCCTCGCCTTCAGATTTGGGTGCTGGGTATCGTGTGTCGGCGAGAATGACTAAGACACGTCCCTTCCCGCAGTGGACCTTCTCTGGCATGCGACTGTCCCTACCCTGGATGCTGCCGGCACCCCTCCCATGACCATGTGAAGTCGGCGGCTAGCGGGTCTTACACCTGCGACAGCGAATCCTCCCCCTGTGCTATACGCGATTCTTCATGCACAGAGACAGGTCTGCCACCTTCCTGGGGCACCTTTCTGGGCACATGGGGCTCCCATTGTGGGGAGGGACGAGTACTCTGAGAATGCAGGTCTTTAGGACCCTGTGGTCCCTGTGTGTCTGTGTGCCCATGTAGCATCTGCCTTTGTGCCCTGTGCTCACAAGGTCGTCAGTACCCAGCGGTGTGTATGACAGGCCCTGGGGTCCTGACATTGGGGTTGGGGGGCCCCCGAGTGTGCTTTAGCCACAGCTGTCATTGTGATGACAAACCCATTGACCCCTCCCCCACCCCCGCCATAAGCCCCTTCCTGGAGCCCTCACCCAGTGTGTGCTTCCACAGGAGCCCAGAGTAAGATGCTTCCGTAGCCGCCCTTTTCTCATGTGCAGAAGGAGAAGATTACAGCTCGGGCTGGGAGAATCTGTATGGCGGGGCTTGCTCATGCCTGGGCTCCGACCGCTTCCTGTCCAATGTAGGCTTCTCCTTTTGGTGGACACTGTTCGTATGTACGAGCCCTTGTGTACCCAGGATCACGGGTGTCTGCTGACCAGGGAAACCTTCAATCTTGGACAGATTCTTAAATCTACGGGGTTTAAACTGTGCACCTCTCTGGCACAGGGCTGCTCCACCCAGAGGCACTGCAGCTGTAACATGGACCAAGTGGAAAAGTGGGGGACCAGCGTCACCCACTCAGTCAGTGCTCCCAGACCTCCTGGGCAGCAGCGGAGCCACTGCCTGTTCGGGGCAGCCTTCTTCATATTTCCTCCCCCTGGGCACCCTCGGAAGGACTGGAGGTTTCGAATCTCCTGGGAAGGCCAAAGAAGGTTCCGGAACCTCCTGGGGGAAGCCGGAGAAGGTTCCAGAACCTCCTGGGGGAGGCCGGAGAAGGTTCCAGAACCTCCTGGGGGAGGCTGGAGAAGGCCCAGGAACATCCTAGGGAGGCTCTGGAGACTTCTGGCTCCCCATGTTTGCCCTGGACAGTCCAGGGTGGGAATGTCTCCAGGGTGACTCAAATGCAGCATGTGGGCGAGCCCTTTGTGGGTGGCTTGGGTCAAAGGTGGGAACGGGGCTCCACGTGCATGCAGAGTGCCACTGACTACCCCAGCTGGGATGTAGCAGCCGTTTTTTTGGGAGCACAGGAAAAACTCCAGTCCCCCGGGTGCCCGTGGTCATGCAGGCACCTGGCTCTGTCCCGACCTGGGTGACCGTCTTCCTCCTGAGAGGCTGCAGAGCTGACAGAACACTCATTTTCTTTACACTGCACACGGCACCTGCAATTACCTGTGAATCTGTCTCCTTCCAAATTAATTTAGCCCCAGCACTGGGAAAAACAAATAGACTCTTCTTCCTGGTGACAAAGGAGGCACTCTGAGCTCGGGCAGCAGCTGCCAGGAGTCCGAGGATGTCCTGAGCCTGGCCGGAGTGGGGACAGAGCGTGACGTCGCCCCTTCAAGCTGCATCCTGAGGTCCTCGGGCATCTCGGGTGACGCATGCTGGACGGAGTCCAGGCTCTGGCCATGGTGGTCACAGCTTGCAGCACCATGAGTCCAGGCCTGTCAGCCGCGGCCACACCTGCTACTTCCTGGCCCTCATGATGGCCCTGACAGAGGGGCCAGTGGGCAGTGAGCACTGCCTGCCAATGTCTAGGTCCCCATGTTGGAGTCATCATCGTGGACCCCACCCGGGAGAGGCCCTGGTGGAGCTCAGGAGGTTGGCACATGGTTCTGAGTGTCTCCTGGTGGCAGGTGGTGAAGAGACACTGGGTCCCCAGTGGAGGATAGCGGTTGGATCCTCCTGTGCCACTGGGACCTGCAACACCTTGTTATCACTTCAGCCTCACGAGGCTCAGGAAGCGCGATCTTTCTACCTGATGGATAAGAAAACCTGGCTTGAGAAGACAGCAGAGGCTGTAGCGGGTCCTGACCCCTGTGCAGCCCAGGGTCAGGAATCACCTGTGGTCCTGCTCTTCCTTCATTTGGAAGGATTGTGTTAGTCGCTTTTCTGTTTCTGGACCTGGCGCAGGGTGTCAGGGTGTCGGTCTGCGGTTGCTGCTCTGGGGCAGGAACGCCATGGTGGGTGTGTGTGGGGGGAGAACTGCTCAGTGCTTGGTGAGCAGGAGGCAGAGTATGGGAACAGACCGGAGAGCAAGGTCAGGAAACAGACACCCCTCCACAACCAGCCACACTCACCCAGAAGTGGGCTCCGCCCTTCTATGGGGCAGCTTTCAGCCAACCAAGTTGTACCCTTAAGCTTAACCATGACAGGGGCCATATTTTTCTTACTGTCTTATTACAAAGTATAACATTCAGTTTATAGAAGCTTCTGGTAAGTGAAGAAAAGCAGAAATATTTGTTGCCACTTATTGTCTTTTCCTTTTAAGGTACTGGGGATTGAACCCAGGCCCATCACACTGAGCTATATTCTGTTATTTATTTATTGTTTTCAAGACCTACCTAATCTTACTGAGTCACTAAGTTAGCCAACCAAACTTGAGATTCTCCTGCCTCAGCCTCCCAGAGTGCATGTTTGACAGGTGTCTGCCAGCACACCCAGCTTTCATCTTCTTGTTTATGTGCACTGGTCCCTGCTGTCTTCTTGCTTCTTTCTGGCTACAGTATCTCCAGCCACCTGTGCCCAGTCCCTCCAGAGAGGCCCACAGGCCCCTGCCATGAGGCCCCGGGAGCCCCATTCCCCTCCGCTTCCCACATCTGATCTCATTGCCGAGTCTGCTGTTGTGAAACAGCCTGGGGCCCACACCTAACACAACAGAGCAAAATGCTGGTGGCTTCTGGGGGCACAGTGACGCCCAGCTTGCTCGTGCTGGGTGCAGAAAGGTGGGGCGCCTGCAGCACTGAGGTACACAGCGACCTGGCCTCAGGTCCTCAGAGGATGGAGGGAGCTCCTGGCATGGCGCACAGAGCCGGGCCCTCAGTTTTGGGGTGAGCGAGATGTGTTCTACCCCCTGCCCCAGCTTCGCTCCTCGAGTGCCCAGCGCTGCCCCTGGGTGAGCTCATGCCAGGCTGAGGGCCAGGCCAGCACGACTCCTCAGCTGTACCAGCCCCCCACCCTGGGCCTGGGCTGCGCCCGCCAGGGCAGAATGCACAGGGGTGTTTTTGGCTTCCTTTGGCTCTGGGACCTCGTGCAGTTTCCTCTGGTCTTTACTGGCTGGTTTGCAAACGCTGAGACAGGGATGAGGCCTGGTTGCTGAGCCAAGGCCCGGAGGGCAGAGGCTCCTCCCTTGGCAGTGGCACCAGGAGAGGGGCGGGGACGGTCCCTGGGCCTTGGTTGAGTTGCGGCCGACAGCTTGATCTGGGGACCACCGGAAGCCACCAGCCTCTGTTGCATTTTGGGAGACAACTTCTTCCTGCGAACCACTCCCCTACTCCCATCCCACACTGCCTGGGCAGTTAGACTGTTTTCCTTGCTAGGAGCCCTAAGCAGGTGGGCAGGGCAGAGGCAGGCAGCCCCAGGGCCGGCTTCCTGTGCTCTGATTGCTGAGTTTAGAGCAAATGGCGCTGGGATTCCCCGTGATGCTACCCCTCCTGCGCTGGCTGCAGCAGGTGAACAGCCTACCTTCGGGATTTGCTGTTTGCCCTGTGCTTTCTGCCCCCTCCCTGTGGCCACGTCCTGGATGTGGGTGCCTCGTGCTCAGGCGGCCGCGTGGGGCTTATGCTCCCGCAGGTGCAAAGTCCACAGGAGAGAGCTCCCTGGTGCTGGCGGGATTTGGTAGAGCAGCCCTGACTTCAGGGCAGAGCAGTTAGACCGGCCGCCCCCTCTGCTCGAAGTTAGGCTCTAGTATGTCACCTGCCTCGTGACGTTTCCTCAGTTTCCTCACCCTGAGCATGTGGGAGGCAGTGCCTCAGGGAGGAGCCCCTGAGCCGGGATCCACACAGTTTGGAGGGACGACAGTGACGGCGTGTGTGTGTGTGTGTGTGTGTGTGTGTGTGTGTGTGTGTGTGTGTGTGTGTGTGTGTGTGTGGTGGACCATGATTCACACCCGGATACATGTCTGTCACTCTGATAGGACCTCATCTGTAATGCTGGGCCAGGGAGGTATCTCAGAGGGGATTTAGCGTCCTGTTCCAGTATTGCCAGCTGTTTAATCACCTGTTAGCATTTAATTCTGGGTGCTTTCTTGGTTTCTCATCTATATGTTGGCATGATATGAACATCACGTTGTCACCAAAACCTGCAGATTCAGTGTTCAAGAGACATTTGTGATGATATGGTCTCATAACCTTAGTACTCCGCAAAGCTGAGGCAGGAAGGTCTCAAGCTCAAGCCCAGCCTGAGTAACTGACTGATTTATGAGACCCTGTGCTCAGTCCCTGGCTTGGGGAAATCACTCTTAGGAGCCTGGGGGCAGGCTGTCCAGTCCCTTGTCGGTGGCAGGGAGAGAGTTTCCATGTGTAGGGCCCAGTCGTGGGGCATTGACGTGTGTGGACTGGGCTCCGATAGGGCTTCCTGTCAGGCGTGTGGAGGATAGAGCCCTTCACGCAGATAGGCAGGTCAGTGCTCAGCAGGTTTGCCCGGAGAAGGTGCAGGTTGGCATGGCCGTCATCTCTGAGACCATCACTGGGCATCCTGCTGGTGTCAGTGTTTAGCAACTAGTCTCACTGGTGCCCATGACTCGGGCACTTGAAGCTGCTTTTGAGGCAGAGCCCCGAGTGCTAGCCGCGGCCTGACATGGTCCTGTCTTGCCCTCTGTGGCACAGTTCACTTGCCTGGCCTGTCCTCACAGCCCCTGGCTCGGTGGAGGAGGACAAGCTGCGGGCTGGCATCCCTGGTGCTGTTGGCGGCATGCTCGTGAGCTGCCCAGGCCAGACCTGCTGTCCCTAGTGCTATCCTCTCTGCACAGCTGTTTCCATTTCTGAGTCCTGATTTGAGTTCATGCTGCTTTTTCCCAGTGGGAAAAATAAAACCCTCGGTGAAGGTTCACCCAGGAAAGCCTTGTTCCCCGAGCTCGATGCCTGTCCGACTTCTCGGGGAGTCGGGATATCACACCTTCCGTGAATACCATACGTTTGGGGCTTTAAAATAGGGAGACACGTAGGAGAACAGACGGATGCTGACATTTGAGAAGCTCTGAGTTAGCCCGGAGAAAAACCCCTATTAAGATACTCATCTGGAGTTTTCCTTTTGGGAAACTTACACAGTACCAAAGTGTGTCTCTGAACCTCACAAACGCAGGAAGATGTGGTGGACGAGCAGGAGCAATCCCTTAAATTCCGATGCTTCTGTTTATTAAACTCCGTGTGTTTGCAAATATTCGCAGGGTTCACAAGCATCATTAAAAATGGATCTGGAGAGTCTTGTGCGTGCCGGGTGCGGGCAGCTCCTCCTGGTGGAGATCTGGGGCTGGTCCCTCTTGGCAGGTGACCGGGCAGACACGCAGCCTGGCGTGGGATGCTGCCCATATCCGCTCATGCCCCAGGTGCGCGGCACTCCTGTCCGTCTGGACTCACGTGAGGTCCTCTCCTTGCAGATTCTGGTGCACCCGATGGAATGTGTGACTACGAGTGTCACTTTCAGTCTTGGCGTCGCAGATGGTGCCCCAGTGACTCACTGCACCAGTCTGTGGACCTTTTAGAAGTGCGGCTGCCAGCTGGGCATGATGGTGTGTGTCTGGGACCTCGGTACTCTGGGGGGCTGAAGCAGGAGAACTGAAAGTTTGAGCCTTGCTTTTAAAAAATATATATAACATTTTAAGAAATTCTTATAGCTGGGGAATGTAGCTTAGTGTGAAGGTCCTGGGTTCAGTCCTTCGTCCTGAGAGAGAATGGTGACTAGGTCGGGGCATGAGGACATAAAGTCATGAACGTAGTGACATGTTGCCTGGTGTCCTTTTGGTATCAGCCAGTGAAGTGTGCTAGTGGTAATTGGTCCTCAGCTCACAACACAATGTTCTAACAAACATTTGCCATTTTGATCTTTGCAAACAGCATCTGGAGGCACTGAGGTAAATTTGTTTCTCTTATGAATGGATACATTTAAGGGTCATTTGTTTTCTGTAAACTGTTTTTAATCATCTCTTACAAAATTGCAAATGTATTAAGGGGATTAACTTTTTGCCTGTGATAAATTTTGGAGATTTAAGATTTTATTTATTTTGACTTCCCTTGGATTTGCACTTTGGAACTTACGTCTATAAAGGTATATTCTGGGAAAGAAACTATTACCTCCTTATTTTAATCAAATGAAGGTTTTATTTTGGAAAAGTGTAAATCTTCTATTGCGGAAACACAGTACCTGACACCATACTTTATGGAAGGAGAGGTTCTTGTAGGCTTGCAGTTTGTAGAAGTTCCGGTCCCTGGTGTCCTGGCTGCAGGGCAGGATGGCCAGCAGGGACCTGGCGGAGGAGGGTGGTTCCCAGCATGGTGCACAGGAAGCAGCGAGAGAAGGGAGGAGCTAAAGAGGGAAGTGAACCCTCCAGGCCACGCCCCAGCAACCCCTCCTCTGACCAGGCTCCACCTCCTAGCATCACATTTAGCTGTAGACCATCACGGGAGGAATCCACCAATGAGTATGAGGCCCTCATGATCAAGTCCCTTCCTCAAAGCCCCCCTAGGGATTTGAGGCTCTGGGGGCCACCTGGCTGTAAACCACAACAGTATGTCTTATGTTTCTTGGACCCTGAGAACTCCCTAACGGGAGTCTGGTTTTTCTTCCTACTATTCACCTACCAAAGCCACAGCCTAAAAGTCCAGTTAGTCCTGCAGAGCGATACTCTTTGGCACACACTTCGATTTTTCTGCTTTTGCTGTTCTAAGGTCCCCTGTACAATGCCATGTGGTGCAGTCGAGCTTTCTAAGTTTATAGGCAATGCTGTGGTGAACACTTTTTTACTCTGAGGATGAATCCTCAGGAATGGACTGCTGGTCCTGCGTGGAAGTTTAGAAGTTCCTTGACCAGTCCTGCCTGCTGCCTCTCACAGTCTTATTATGTGTATTCGATCTTTAGATGTACATTTCTTAGCTCCACCAGACTGTAACCACAGTACAGTTTCCACAAGGTCTTTTTTTTTTTTTTTTTTTAAGTTTCTGTGTTTTTTTGAGATAAGGTCTTGCTTTGTAATCCAGGCTGGCTTTGAACTCAGTATGTAGTCCAGGCTAACTTCAAACTTGTGGCAGTCTTCCTGCCTCAGTCTCCTGAATGCTAGGGTTACAGACGTGTGCCACCACACCAGACTCTGAGAGTCCCATTGACTTTACAGAGAACAACAGGCCCTCATCTTGCCCATGAGCACTGAGGGTGCAGAAAGCTCGCAGCAGTGCCAAGACCACAGGGTGTCCAGAGGCAGGCATGGGCTGGGAGCCAGGTCTGCTTATTCTCAGGAAGCAGGACCTGGCTGCTTTCCACTCCGTCTCCACCAGCACCCAACAGCTTCTCCAGGAAGCTGCAGCACAGACCCTGGGGCCCAAATCCACCTCCGACAACAACAGTCTGTGTTTACTGGGCAGTTTTTTCCGCTGCAGAGAAAATCACACCTCAGTGCTAGTGGTTCTCCAGCCAGGAAGTATTTGCTTCCCACATGCGGTATGTGGCACAAGGTCCATGCTCTGTGACCAGGATGCTTCTGGCTATGCAGGACATGACTGTAACCTTGTGGGGTGGCTTCTTTCTAGATGTAATGCACCATGTTGGCTAAATTTTACTGACTGATTTCATGTTTTCAGTCCATTTCTGCAGGACTGGGGACTGAACCTAGGGCCTTCACACTGAACTACATCCCTGGCCCTTCTTATTTTCAATTTTGAGACAGGTTCTCACTAAGTCACCCGAGTGGGGCTCCAACTGGCAATCCTCCTTCCTCAGCCTCCCAGAGTGCTGGGATTACAGGCGTGCATTCCAGCATGTTTGCCTTACTGGCTAGTTTTTATGGAGTACGTGCTCTGAGGGCTAGTGTGATTTTTGAGCTACAGTAGTGAACATAGCAAGTAATAAACTCAATGCCCTCTTACAGGGTCTAATTCTTGAAAAAGAGGAAGGAAGAGCAGTAAGCAGGCCTCAGACACAGAGGGCACAGCGTTGTGTGGGTGTCCAGGAATTCACACTTCCAGGAGCTGCAGACGGATGAGGGTGACCTTGGCAGGTGTGCAGCCCCCAGAGACTGCTCTCTGGCCTCCCACCTTCTTCTTCATCTAGGCCCCGGGGGAGAGGACACTGGGGTCAGCAGGGACAGCCGACAGACGTGCCCCTATGTAGAGCACGAGGGAGCCCCTGGCTGGGCTTCCTGAGGCCGAGAAAGACCTCGGTTGGTCCAGGGGCCAGTGTCCGAGGTGCTGCCCCTCTGGGCTCTGTGTACCCAGGAGCTCCCGGCCCCAGGAGCACCTGCTCCTCCTATTAGACTGTCAGCATCTCTACCTCAGTCCCTCTCAGACCCAGTTTCCAGGCAAGGCCACTGTGGGCACTTCTAGATGAGAGCCAGTTCTGACGCTGTTGAGAAGCGGCTTTCTAGGCGGGCTGCTCCCAGAGGGTTGCATCTCGCCTTGAAGATTGTCCCAGCTGGGCCTGGAGGTTTTCTCGGGAATAATTGGAAGTTGGCATCTCCTTTCCCTTCCGGGAAAGTTGCATCAGTCTCTCTGACTGTGTCCAATTCTCCCAGGGCTGGCTGGCAACAAAGCTGCCTAACCCACGGCTGTTCTGCAGTCGGAGTCCTGGCCCGCACACGAGGCCTTCGCCTCTCTTTGTGAGTATTCCCTTTACTCACAGCCCGTCCTGTAGCCAGGATCATCACAGCCATGTCGGAGATTATCCTGAGTAAGTTTTACGGTTTATTTTCTGCTCTGTGGTGGCCCCGAGAAGAGGGTCCGCCGCTGTGTGGGAAGGGCGGGAGAGGAGTGGGTGCTGCTGCCGCCGTGTCTCCGTCTGCCCTGCGGTGACTTCTGCCTCTCACTCTCGAACTTATCGGGTTAGACTGGGAATGAAAGAGTTCGGAGGACTCTGGTATTTCTGGTTCACTTGCTGAATGGACACAGGCACAGCATCCTGGCAGCTTCCACAGCAACTCTGGAGTCCTCCTTCCTCAGGGTCTCTAGCTGCGCTGTCCTGGCTGCCTCCATGTCCTGAGAGGACTCAAAACATCTCCCTTTTGTGGTTATTGTGACTTTGGGGCCCCAGGGGGCCCAGATCCAGGGACTGAGGTGGACGAGGACACAGTGTGGTGTTTTACGAGCTATTTTTCTGCAACTGTATTTGTGATCCCAGCTGGTGAAGACCCTCAGGAAGGAGGACTTCAGAGCTGCTGCAGAAAGCAGCAGGGAACGTGGGATGAGTGTGTTCAGAGCGAGGGCAGGAGTTCTGAGGAGGGTTAAAAGCCATGTGTCTTTTACTGTAATAAAGGATCTTAAAATGGTACATATGTATTTATTTGAGACAGGCTCTCACTGTGGGGAGCTTAGGCTGGAATTGAATTCTTCTTAAACCCAAAGCCATCTTTGTCGAAGTCCCCTTTCCTGAGTGTTTTCAGAAGTGTGATGATCTATGTGTTATCAAGTCCTCCCAATAGCAGGCTAAAACAGGAGGTCACAGACGGGCCCCACACCCTCAGCCATGATCAAGTTTTACCTCCCTCTTTTGCTGTGTATTTTGATGCCCCCTGTATGAGGACATTTTCTGGGATTCTCATGATGGGCAGCACAGGGTATTGGTGTGGGTGAGGGCAGGGACTCTGAACTCTGGGCTTCTCTCTGTATGCTGGCTGGGAGAAGGAAAGAAAGCTTGGTCTCTGGCTTTGCCTAGCCAGAGGCTTTCTTGTAAAAGACATTGTCCTCTGTGTGAGAAATTAGAAGACATGGATGCCTTTTCCTGGACTGATGCCCAAAAGTTATACACCTGTGAGGCCCGAGCTGTGTGGGAGCCCTGTCCAGGCCCTGGGGAGCTGGGCCAGGCACACGCGCACAGCCTGGGGGACCGGGACCTCAGAGCCTGGGGTGTGTGTCCTGGGCTCTCAGCTTGTTGTTTTAGGCACACTGTCTCCTCTCTCTTTCCACCTCCACCTGCTCTTCCTTCTACTTCTTCTGTTTTTCATGGTACTTGGGGCAGAACCCAGGGGCTTCACACTGCATTTCACCAGCTTTGTAAGCACAGTTTCTGTTTTGTGAGATTGAATTTTCCAGGGTGGGTTGAACTTGCTGTGCTCCTGCCTCAGTCTCCTGAGTGCTTGGGTTCCTGGTGCACATCACAGCAGCCCTGCAGCCCTTTTTTTCAAGCAATGTGAAGTCTATAACTAATCAGTGCCCCCCATTTGTCACTGCACTAACCAGACACATCCTCTCATCTCCTGCCCGATGTCACACGTGTGCAGAAACTGTGCCCTCCCGTCCTGCCTGCTTCCCCTCTGTTCTGCAGTGCTGAGTTTGCTCCAGGGCTGCATTGCCTGGCGACTCCTCCACCAGCTCAGTCATCTTCCTAAGAATATTCTGTCAGCAACACGCTGTTGGCATTCTGCGTGTCTCACCTTTCGTGTCCCACCTCCCTTGGGGCAGCGTGAGTCTGTCCTGTGCTCTGACCGCTCTTCCTGTGACCAGAGCTTTGCCTGGTCCGAGGTGTCTGTTCAATCTGTGATGGATCAGGAGTGACTCTGTCTTAGCTACAGCAGATTTTAACTGGTGCCTCTTCATGTGCTTCCATCTGGCGCCAAACTGTACTATGAGACGTTTCAACATGAGCGCACATCCTGCGGCATCCACGTGTCACAGGGTATTTTGCTTTCTGACCTCTGTCCTTAAGTGAAATGCTCGCTCATCTCGACAGCGTTGGTGGCTGTTGGACAAACGGGCCTGAGCCTGCTTCCCAGGACAGTGTGTCCCCCAGGTCTCGGCTCTGCCCCCTAGAGGCTCTGAGCTGATCACCGCTCAGAAGTGCGGTGGCTCTGTTTCCTTCCTGGTCTTGCCAAATACTTCCAGGGCCCCATTTCTTTGCAGACCTTGGAGAAGCCAAGCTCAGGGCCTCAGCCCTAGGAACTGAGTGGACTCACCTTTCCCTGGTTGGGGTCCGCATTCCATGTCCATTCCAAAGGCAAGGACAGAATCGAAGTAAAGACGTGGGATCTGAGGATGTGGTGCATTGGGGCATCTGCTTGTCTTTGCGTCCTAGAGGTTTACTTCCCTTTCCAGCAAAAGTACCCCAGGTCAGCAAAAATGGCAGCCTGGAGCTGGTGAAAGGACGATTCTGCGTGTTCTCCAGAGGCCCTTTGAGGGGCCACCTTTATTTCCTCCTTCTCCACCACTTGAGCCTTGTCAGAGGACCCAGCTCGCTGGAGAAAGGCCTTGCTGGCTTTTCATGCTGAGCACAGAGAGCTGGACGCTTCCCACACCCGATGGAGTTTCCTCAGCCCTGGAAGGGTCAGGGAAGGGCTGGGTGGCCGAGACTCACAGAAAGGGCGGAGGGGCGGATGGACCACAGCTGCCCTGTCTCTTCTTCTGTGCCCCGTGATGTAGCCCAGGAGGGTGATGTGCCCACGGTCTGGAGGACCTTTGGGGTGCTGGTGCCTATTCTTCCTCCCCTGCGGTCCCTCTGTTTAGGGAGCGTCAGGTACAGACTAAGTGCCCGAGGCTTAAATCAAGTGGGTTCAGGGTGGATTTATATCCTCAATGCAAGGCTGGAAGTGTACCCCGGGGCAGATGAATGGATTGGGAAACTGTAGTATTTACATACCATGGAATACTACTCTGCCATGAATAGGGACAGGCTTGGGTCATATGTAGGAGAAAGGATGCACGTTGAGATCACAAAGTTAATGAAATAAGTCTGACACAAGAGCTCAAATAGCACATGGTTTCTCTTATATGAGAAACCCAAAACATAAAAAGCAAGTTAAATATAGGTGATAGGAAGTAGATCTTTTGCAGAAGAGAAGGGGACCAAGAGATAGGGAGGAGGAGACTTAAAAAGAACCATGGTTCCCCCAAAATAAGACCTAACTGGAAAATAACTGGAAAACGAGATCAGAACTGCCGGCCCTGTGCACTGTCCCTCACCTGCCCTACAGTGTGACCTGTGTGCAAGAGAACAGTAAGCTGTAATCTCTTGGCCCTGGCCATCACCATGGTAACAGCCAGCATGGTCCACTTTCCTGTTAGGTCTTATTTTTGGTGAAACGTGGAAGTAAGGTGCGTTATGTACAAGTACTGATGTCCCATGAAGAAAGTGCCCCGGGAATCTGGATGAGTTCCATTGCGACGAGCCCTTCCTCCGTCAGGCTGGTGACCCGGAAGTTGTTCCCTCTACCCCCCCCATCAGTGACCCGGAAGTGTTCGCCTGGAGGTCGCAAGCGGGAGCTTTGACCGCGCGTCTCTCGTTTCAGACTGCTCTGCGATGACCACGGCGCGGTACCGGCCCACCTGGGACCTGGCCCTTGACCCGCTGGTGTCCTGCAAGCTATGCCTCGGCGAGTTCCCGGTGGAGCAGATGACCACCCTCGCGCAGTGCCAGTGCATCTTCTGCACCCTGGTGAGTCTCGCCGAAGTCACGCCCCTCCCGTCCTGCGGGAGCGCCGGGTTCTGTGGCCCGGGCTTTCCCAACGGCGCTTTGGAGGAACTGTGAGGAGGCTTTTGCGCGGTTTCTGTCGGAGTGAAGGGGTGGAGGAGTTTTGTGAGTCTAGCAGTTGCTCATGGTAGGTGACTTCATCACTTTCCGTGCATGGGGTTAAACGCGTGGTACTAGGGCTCTTCACGAAGCAGCCTCTGGCTTTGGCTCGCACTCCAGTCCCTAGTGGGCTGGTCCGAGGCAGAACAAGATGGCGGCCGGGTCTGGCGGAGGAGACTGCTGACCTCCAGGCGGCCAGGGAGGAGGCGATGGGGAGGCGCTGGGGACCAGAGTGCCTCCTGCAGGCCTCGCCGTGCCGGTCCCCAGCAGGACTCCCCTTTAAACAGCCTCCTCGGTCCAGAGCTCGTCCCTGGCCGGATCCACCCATGAGCCCGCCACGCCATCCACTCGCCTTCCACACAGCCGAGCCTGAGGATTAGGTCTGAGGTAGCAGGCGGTTCCCTGGAGGGTGAGAGAGGCAGTGACATGGATTGGAAAAGCTTTCCCGCGTCTCACTTTAAATTTAACTCAGGCGCCAGGCTTGAGATTGTGGCCAGTGACCTCTCTTGCGTGTTTGGCTCCAGCCAGAGGGTTCAGTTCCTCTGCCATCTTGCCCAGCTCTGTGCTACGCAGGGGATCGTACAACTTGCAGAGGTAGCTCTGGCATCCTTTGGGGCCAGATGGCCTGTTTTTAATGAAAATAAGGAGAAGTTCTGGATCTGTGTCTAACTCAAACCCAGAATTTTTATTGATCAGAAAAAAAAAGAAAAATGAAACAATGAGAAAAATGAGGACTTACTTTGTCACCCTCATTTAATCTCCCTAGGTTTTATGACCAGTGGAGAGTGGAGAGGAAACTCCCAGAAGCAAAGCCTTGGGAGGTGTTGGGCAGAGGGGAGAAAGTCTCAGTATTGCTGGGCACCGGCATCTGGAGATCCGTGCAGTGCCAAATGTGGTTGATAATGCTGTGCTCTGTGTGGGAGATCACTGTAAGATCTACAGGCTCTCAGTAAATCACACAAGGGCATAACAGACGTCAGGACTCCCCACGGGACCCCTGGCCCCTACAGTTGTTGGTTTTTACTTTGGTGGTACCACTTACTACATTCTCAGCCGTTGTGATTTTTATTTTAAGATAGGATTGTTCTAAGTTTCCCAGGCAGGACTTGAACTTGTGACCCTCCTGCGTCAGTTTCCTAAGTGCTGGAATTGAGGTATGTGTTTCAGTGCCTGGCTCACATATGACTTTTATTTGTCAGCTATCACTCAATAAAGTTCCCAAATTGAGTATCACTCCAGTCATAATTTTTAAGAGTGGAGAAAAACTTTCTTTAAAAGTCTTGGAGTCAGGATCAGGAGCCCCAGCCTCCCTAGCATTTAAGTCTCTGTCTCTGAGCTTCTGCTGCTGCCAGCTGCTATTTTCTTCCGGCCAGACCTGGCTCCCCTACGTCCCCCAATCCCTGGCTAAGTGGAGGGCTCGCAGCGGCAAATGGACCTGCACTCACTGATTGAGTGGAAGTGAATTGATTCCTGTGCTGGAGCTGAGTCCAAGAAATGTACTTTGTAAAGCCGGGGAAGACAGTGTCATGGAGCAGGACAGAAAACTGCTGTGGATGTTTGCAGAGATGTGGGCGGAGGAGGGGGAAATAAGACCGCCCCATGGCAGGTATGCCAGCCCTGCCGAGCCAAGTGGGCGCACCTGTGGATACAGAGTCTGTCAGGCTTTGCAGTGCACCCTGCTGATGCCTGAAGGGGTGGCGTCCATGGGGTAGATTGCACCGTAGTCCTCTGCAGAGGCCTCTGGGGATGCCCATTGTCTTCGCTGTGCATGTCGCCTGCAGGCTGTTGGGGTCTGTGCGGGGTTTTCCTCCTGTAGTTATGCAGCCTTGGGCCCTGGTCCACAGCTTTACTTGAACTATCCTTGTCTTGGTGTCTTCCTAGGGGCATGTAGTGAGCAGCAGAAAGCATTAGTCAGAAGTGTTCGAGGGCAGAGGTGGGACCCAGAGGCAGGCAGCAGTGCTGACCCCACAGCTATTTGTTAGCAGGTGCTGAACAACAGCTCACCTCTGTGTGCAGCCCAAGTGCAGTGTGGGAGGCTGCTGCCTGAGGGAGGCGCTGGCTGCCGGGTTCTGGGTCACTGTCCTTTCCTGTCCCCGAGGCCCCTATGTATGTCCTGGCCAGGCCAGGGAGAACTTGCGGCTGCCCTGGCCCATGGCTGCTCTGTGAGGCAGAGTTTGGGGGGACTGAGGTCTCTGTGCTTCTGGGGATACAGGCCTGAGGGACCCCAGCAATCAGGGCAGCCTGTTCGAGGTGCCGCTATGCGTGGGGATGTGGCATACTGGGAGGATGGGGACTCAGCCTGGGTGCAGGGCTGTCCTGTGTCATGTGCCCTTCCCGATTACTTGTCTTTAGATGGCAGCTCCCTGATACAAGCTGAGGCCGAGCAGTGTTGCCTGAGTGTCTGTGCCATAATGGAGGCCTGCTCTGTGCCTTCTCCCTGCCCTGTGGAGCCCTAGAGCAGGCAGAGGGTTACCCCTCCCAAAGAGGCGCTGAAGGCCTGCAAGATAGAAGTGGCCATTTGCTTGGTTTCTCTTTGTTCCATTGCCCTTGCTCCTGGCAGTAAAACCCCGTCCTACTGAGCTGCACCCTCAGCCCTGTTTTATTTTTTATTTTGAGACAAAACTTCGCTAAGTCATTATTTTTTTATTTTGAGACAAAACTTGGCTAAGTCACTCAGTTGCCCAGGCTAGGCTGGAATTTGTGATCTTCCTGCCTCAGCCTCCCAGCATCCTTGGATTTTAGGCATGCATAAAATACCTGGCTCCGTGTTTTGCATTTGAGGGACCCTATCCTAGAAACCATAAAACAAGTCCAGGGTCCCACCACCTCAGAGTACCTGAGACACTTGTTTAGAAGCAGAGGATCTTATGCATGGACAGGGACAGAGGACTTGAAGATGGCAGCATTTTTTGAAATGTAAAGTTTGGGAGTTTAAATGTTAGGTTTAATGCAATAATTTTATAGAAGCAGCCTTCATATTTTGGACTCTTTGGGCTTGTAAGTAAAGTCATGTCCTGTAGTCTTCAGTGTTATGATCCTTTCCAGAACAGGCGCTGTGGCCTTGTGGGTAGTTGGCTCTGGGCTCCAAAGGCCACGCGTCGGGATTCACTGTGGGGCTTCGTGAGTGTGTGGTGCTGCTTGGCCAGTGGTGAATCCTGCACATGTCTGTGCTTTTCTGCTCCTGTGCGTAGACAGTGTGGTTTCTGTGCCAGGTGTCTGCCCTCTGCTGAGAGGCAGGGTAGGTGCCCTCTGCAGGTGTCTACTCGCTCTGTGTACCTCCTGCTCATCTGTGCAGCCCGGACCCATCCTGCATCTCCATCACTTTGGGTTCGGACACCACTGTGTATGAGGGGTAGAAAAGAGACTGCTGAGCAGCTCTCATGCTCATACAGCGCCCCACCGAGGAGAGAAGCATCAAAGAACCTCCCTTCTTGTGGTTTAGGAGAGCGAGAAGGCAGCTTGGGGACTCCTGTGATCTTCACTTCAGGATGTTCTCCTGTCTGCCATGCTCACCTTACAGCCCAGGGCACAGAGCAGCTGGGTGGGAGATCTGGGCGCGGAGCAGCTCTGTGGTTCCAGTGTTCTGCTTTTTTAAAAAAATTGATTTTATTGGTACATTTGTACACCTGTTATGATCACAATCGACATTGAGAATTTGTACCCATACATGACACAACTAAATTCTCATTTTTTCTGGTTCCAAAATTCTGCTTCTCACCTCGTCCTTTCTCAGGTCCCTGCTTCTATGTTGCTATTAGGTTGGTCCAGAGCCAGCAGTCCTGCAGGAGGAAACACAGACAGAAGCCAGACTGCCATGGCCCGGCTCTGGTGAGGAGCTTGTGGTGCATTGCAGGCCCATGGTGCTGTCGGATTTCAGGGCCTGGGAGCTGAAGTGCTCTAGCATTCGTGGGCTCAGTTGCCCTTACCCTGGGCTTTGCTCAGCCGAGGCCTCTTCCCTGGAATTCCTCAGGCCAAGCCTTCCTTCTGCCATCTTTCTTGGTCCCTCCCAGGAGGCTTTTGCCACCTCATCTGGCACAGATTGCCTATGTCTCCCTCCCACAGCAGGCTCTGAGTCTTGAGGTCTGGGACCAATTTTACTTTTTCTCTGTGAAAGTGGCTTCCTCTCTTCTTTTGTTCCATGAAGTTAGAGGTAACAGAAAGCACATTATAAACAAGTATTTACAAAGGACTAATTGAGGAAGAAGCAGACAAAAATGTAGAAAACTCAGCGCCCCCATGCCCCACCGGTGCACAGGGCTCAAAGACTGGTGACAGCCTGGCAGAGTGTGATTTGGTGCTTCGGAAATGTTCTGAGCCTCTGTTTTCTCATTTAGGAAATGGAAGTGATTACATATCTTAGATTTGCAGGCAGAGAGGAACTCAAGAGGCCTGAGCTCTGAAAGTGGCCATCGGAGTGTTTTGGGGCACATGCCTGCATGCCAGCATTCTGGGAGACAGAGGCAGGAGGACTTCAATTCCAGCTTAGCCTGGGGAACTTAGAGATTTAGTGCCACACTGGGTCAAAATGAAAGGTTGGAAAGGGCCGGAGTGCAGGCCAGTGCACAGGTCTCAGGCTCTGCAGTGCACTGGCTAATTGAAGCTGTGCCGGGCAACGTCGGGACTGTTTCTCTTGAGATGTTTCTTTCGACCTCTTCTTTTATGTTTGAGACATCATTTTGCTGTTAGATGGTAAACATAGCTGAGTCATGACCCACTTTGGTCTGGCAGAAGATGGGCTGTTTGGATGGTCACGAGACTTGGGCCAGCTTTGAGGAGTAAACAGATGGGCGTGGGGCCCCTGAGCATGGCCAGTGTGACTCACCCGAGGGCCCTCGAAGCTTGAGCAGTGTTGGGATCCCGCTCTTCACACCCTTTCTGATTGCTGTGTTTTGCTTCTCATGAGTCGTGCTGTCACTGTCTCCCCAACACCATTCTCCTGTTGGGCGTGCCGGGCCCTTCAAAGCCGTAATTTAGGCAGGCTTAATTATACAAAATGGAATTGTGGTGTTGATGCTGGGTTGGGCTTTAATGCCTGTAAGTATATGAAATACGTCACAGACAGACAAACTAGATGACAATAGGCACTGACCACTCTGCTGGTTCTGGGTACCAGGAATCGTGATGCACATCAGGGCTCTCCAGTCCTCTCTCCCCGAGCCCTCTTCCCTCCTTCTTCCCCTCCCCGTGTGTGTGTCTGTCTGTCTGTCTATCTGTCTGTCTGTCTCTCTCTCTCTCTCTCTCTCTCTCTCTCTCTCTCCAGGGTCTTTCTATGTAGCTCAGGCTGGCCTTGAACTCACTGTGTATCCCATGCTTGTCCTCCAGTGATCCCTCAAGTGCTGGGACTATCTGAGACATTATTTTTACTTCCAGGCAGATGGGCACCCATCTTGTCATGGAGGAAGTGGTGGCCACGTGTACCCAGTCAGTGGCTTGTGGCTTCTCATTGGAGAACTGGGTGCTTATCTGTCCCGTTCCAAAGCCCGGAAGAGTCTTGCTTCCTCCTTGTACTGACCGACCCGACACAGGGTCCCGCATTTCTCTGCCTCTGCGCCAGCCCTTCCGACTCTCTGCAAAGCAGGAGTCTGATGCAGTCTGCATGGCTCTTGGCATGACATCTCTCTCCTCTTGGTCCCCTGCCCTCTCTCATCTGGACACTGGCATCAGCCCTGCCACCTGGTGTTCCTGAGAGAAACCCCAGCCTGGGCTCAGTACCCTTTGTGCTCCATGAGTGTCTTTATTAAAGCACCATGTCCCATGCTTGTAAATCAGCACTCTGAGAGGCTGAAGCAGAGGACTGCAAGGTTGAGCTGAGCCTCAGCAACTCACAAGACCCTCTGTCAAAATACAAGATTAGAAATGGGCCATGGATGCAGCTCATTGCAAAGACCAGTACGGCAAGAGAATAGACATGTTCTGAAGATTAAGAGGAAACTGCCCAATAAGGAACTTGTTGAGGTGCCTGGCGTCTTGCCCCTTCCTACCTTGCTGAGCGTTGGTGTTCGCTATGTGGCCCCAGTCCCCATGCCCTGACCCATCTGGAGCCAGCTGGCACCCAGCAGTCCTTGGTGTATGAATTAAACCCACAGACCTTTCTTGGTGGTTGTTGGGAGCTACACAGAGGAAATCAAAAGTGGAGGAGAAGTGTGCTGTGGTTTCCTTGACCCACCCCTTGGCTGCACACAGGAGGTGGAGGCGTTGACGGCTCTTCTGTTTTCACTTCCAGTGCCTGAAGCAGTATGTGGAGCTCTTGATCAAGGAGGGACTTGAAACTGCGATCAGCTGCCCGGACGCGGCCTGTCCCAAGCAGGGCCACCTGCAGGAGAAAGAGGCATGTGCAGCCGCAGGGCGTGGGAAGCCTGCTCAGCAGCCCTCAGCTTGTCAGACACCTTCTTTTTCTCTTTTAGATTGAATGCATGGTCGCAGCTGAAATAATGCAAAGATATAAAAGGCTACAGTTTGAAAGAGGTAGGTGGCTCAGTGGGTCAGCACACCAGCCGACAGGGGAGTGCCTGGGTGGACACTGAACTGGGAGACTCTGCCTACCTTAGGGCGGTCTGTGTCATGTGGCAGGGAACATTTGGCCGGGGATCTTCCTAGCTGCCTCTATCACAGGGACCAGGGCCTGGCTTGGCTGAGAGATAGGACTTAGCATGTGGTTATTCAGTGTGGCCTGGTCTAGTGGCTTTGGGGGTCCTGGGAGACCCTGAGTTTAAATGACACAAAGGCCAGGAGGAGGCTGAAGTGGAGTGCTGGCACAGACTCCCTGCTGGCAGAGGTGAGGAGCTATCTCACAAGGGACTACAGCCTGAGACAGGCCTGTCACCCAGCTATGCTGACAGCCAGAGGGCCAGAGTTGCCAGGTCTCTGGAACCCCTAGCCCACAGTCATGACCCCTCCCTCCTGGACAGGCCTGACCCACACCGGGCTCCTTGGAGTCCTGTGTGGAGCAGGCTGGCACATAGCACAGCGGCAGCAGATCCAGGCCACACCACAAGCTGCTGAGACATGTTACTTGTCTCCTGAAGCGTCACACAGTGGTTTTTGTTCTGGTGGTGCTGGGGACCGAACCCAGGCCTCACACTGAGCCGAGTCCTCAGCCTTTTCGGTTTCTGGTTTTGACACAGGGTCTTGCTGAGTCACTGAGTTGCCCAGGTTGGGCTGGCGCTTCAGGCCCTCCTGCCCCAGCCTCCCCGAGTGCCGGGACTGAGGCTGGCACCGCCGTGCTCAGAGATAAAGTGGGTTTTTAAAGAGCTGCAGACCCCATTTTGCCTCCTCCTCATAGATATCTGGACCTGAGGCCGATATGCCTAAGAGCAGAGGGCGGGACGGGCAGGAGACGTCTTCAGGCTTCATTTCACAGGCACTCCTGGGGTTCACACGACGGCAGGGCTGGGGTCCCCCAGGGTCTGGGCCCAGTCACCCTGTCCCAAGACGAGTTCCTGCCCATGTCTGCTGCATTTCAGGGCTGCAGGTTTGCATGGAAACATAACTGTCTGAACAGTGGGAAGAAAAGACCAGGGGATAGTTCTGGTGAGATTTAGAGGTGATTTGTTGATTTGTTTTAATTTTTATTTTTTAATTTTCCAAGGAAATGCTAAAAACTAGATTTCCCCTGGAAACTTACCTTGCAAAAATAACACAATGAAAATGCATGGCCAACTTGATTTACAGAAAAAAAGCAAGAATTTTCACGGCCTTGAAATTTGTCTTTGAGAGCTTGTTTGTTGACTGGCTCTCTGACTGGCTTTGGGGCAGTTTCCAGTGTAAATATGGTATCGCACTGAGGGAGGCAGCTTGAAGAAGAGCAGAAGTGATTGATTTGCATTCCTAAGACTTGCAGGACCTTATAAGATATTATTTCCCAGAGTCTTTACAGAAACTGGGAGTTGTGTGTGTTACGAGAACATAAATGTTCCGGGAAACCGAGTACAATTGAAAATGCAGCTGGGTCATTTTCCTACTTGTTAATGTTAGTGTTTTTGTTTAGTACTTTGGCTTAGTTTGAACCCTTCCCCCTTTTCTCTCTCATCTAAAAGTGAAGCCAACTTGACTTAGGTTAGAAAAATACCTTTCAAACTGATCATTTGGAAATGATCAGGCTCACATCAGGCTTCATATGTTTTGTGAAGGGATTCAGACGTGATCAGACGAAGACCTGCCCTGGTGAGAGCACAGTAGCTAGTTAGGACTCACGGCTCACTCTGTAAGGAGAACACATAAATGCACTCTGTAAGCCACAGTGTGTTTTGGGGTCACTGTCAGACACGTGTGTAAATAGACGGGCAGGAGGGCATGTGTATAGGGAGGGATCAGCATGTGTGGTAACTCAGATTCCAAAATGAATTCAGTAAAGGTCAAATTGCCACAAATTCCCCTCAAAATCCTCCCCTTACTGAACACCCTCATCCCATCGTCCTCACCACTTCCTGCAACAGCTCTGGAGTCCTCTTTCCTGAGGGTCTTTACGTGGTGTGATCACGAACCCAGTGACTGCTGCTGAGCGCCACCCAGCGGAAAGGCAGCTCATAGCAACACGACTCTGTCCTCATCCACCTCAGTCATTGGATCCAGCCCTGTGTGACTTATGGCTTTTCCCGAAGTCACAATGGCCATGAAAGAGAGATGTTTTTAATCCTTTTGGGACACTGAGGCAGCCAGGACAGCGCAGCTAAAGACCTTCAGGAAGAAGGACTCCAGAGCTGTTGGGGAAAGTGGTGAGGATGGTGGGATGAGTGTGTTCAAAATGAGGGGAGGCTTTTGAGAAGAATTCCTGGTGATATGTCTTTTGCCGTAAGTTTTTCACAATTTAAACACTTACTATATTTTTTCTTACATCTTCTATTTGCACATGTAACAGCAAGGAATCTTTCTGGAAAATCAAATGGTGGAAGTTCTGTGACAAACTCAAGAGCTGATCTGTTCCTTCCCTGGTGCCAGGGGCACCTTGGGTTTGACATCGTTGGGGTGAAGCTGAGGCGGATGGCAGGTCTCTGAGCCCTGCGTCCCTTCTGCTAAGGCCCTGTCTGTGTCCGTTCACCTCCTGATGTGGTTGTTTTGTGCAGTTGGTTAGTTCACCTTTTCTGCTTCAGTGGATTGGAAAGTGGCTGGCTTCGGGAAGGGCCGTGCCTGGGGCTGCTGTAATTAAGTTTCTCAGGACACTTTGTAGAGCGCTGCCTGCTTTAAACTTGAGCAACAGAACTGAGGAGATGCCACAGGAACCCAGACCACATGGTCTCGGCTGTCAACTCTGACCTCATGCAGAGTCAGCCGCACTTCTGGGACGATTATGTTGTTTCAAAGGTTACATCTGACATGATTCTGTTTTAGAGTCTGGAGCTAGCTCTGAGTTTATCGGGGACACAAGGTGAAGGCAGAGGACACAAGTGCGTGTACACGCATGTTTGTGCACGTGCATGGTTGGGACATTACAGGTCGGGAGGACCAGTCAAGCTGCCCCCATGGTCCCAGCCCCTCGGAGGCCCAGCAAGCAGTTGGCAGTGTGGATGCTGAGAAGACAGCCAGTCTGCCCCCGAGCTTTGCTCAGGCCCCTTAGTGCCTCCCTGTCCTAAGCACGTTCCCGTCCAGGGACAGCTCTGCCACAAAGCCCTGCAGCCCTTCGAGGCCTGGGAAGCAGCTCTCATCCTCAGGCCTCTGCAGCTTTTGGCAGGATGTGACCCACCACCCCCCTCCCAGGTGGGAAGTGACAGGGTACGGGAAGCTGCTGGGCCACTTCTTCCAGCAGATGCCGTTTTGGATGAGGAGGTGAATGAGGGAGACTCTCATTTTTAAGAAGAAACTTCCTGTTCTATGACCTTCGGCTGCCTGGGAACGTGGGGTCCAGTATAGAGGCCAGACCTGGCTGGTATGGGATGTTTTACTCAGGCTTTAGCTCCTGGTGCAGATTTGCATCTGGGAGTGGACAGTCTGGGCAAAAGCGTCTGAGGAGACTAACTCAGCCACTGCTTTCTTCCTGTCTGTCTACACCCCCTTGACTGCAGTGCTGGGGATTGAACCCAGGGCCTCTGGGTGGGCTGACACCCTCAGCCCTTCTTTTATGTTTTTTCTCTAATTCTGACATGGGGCTCACTGTGTTGTCCAGGCAGAGCCCCACCTTGGGAGTCTCCTGCCTCAGCCCTCAGATCTTTCCGTGGTTTAACAGACATTTTCCGATTATACACTGTTCTGAGCACCAGACCAGGTTATAGGACGCAGAGCCCAGCCTGGGAGTGGCAGGCTTTTCACACAGTGAGACGGTGCAGGATGAGATGGATGTCCTAGGGAGACAGGGTGCAAGGCCCGCAGACTCGGGCTCCTGTTGTGTCAGCATTTCCCACCCAGATGTGGTCCTCGCAGCTGGTACCTCCACCCTGACTCCCTGGCCCATCTTCCTCTCAGGTCTGATTTGCCCATTTCTCTTCCCACCCTAGAGGTGCTCTTCGATCCCTGCCGGACCTGGTGCCCAGCGACCACCTGCCAGGCTGTGTGCCAGCTTCAGGACCTGGGGCTGCAGACCCCACAGCTGGTGCAGTGCAAGTCGTGTGATATGGAGTTCTGCTCGGCCTGTAAAGCTCGGTGGCATCCAGGCCAAGGGTGCCCCGAGACCATGCCCATCAGCTTCCTCCCTGGGGAGACCAGGTACCTTCAGGGCTGTGAGGGAAGGGAGGCGGGGTGGGGGAGGGGACTCGCTTTTGTCTCTAAAGTGCTTCGGGGCCTCAACACGCTACCTCTTGAGGGCTCATTCAAATCCATAGTTGTTTTATAGTTTCGTTTCATTCTGTTTTTTAGACAATTAAACATGTACAGCTTAAATGCCTGCCTCCCAGAGATGACTCCGTCTAGAGTAATCAATCACTCACATATTGCCCTATTTTAATTTATTTTGTTTTTTAAGTTGAGGTTTGGCTGTGTTGCCCAGACTGACCTTGAACTCAAGGTAGTCCTCCTGCCTCAGCCTCCAAGGTACTGGGGTAACAGGTGTACACCACTATGCTCAATTTCTTACTTCTTTTTTGTTATATCATTATTTACCTTTTCTACATTTTTTATTAGTACTTACTGATTACACGGATAAATGGGTTTAATTTTTGGCAGATTCATACATGCACAGAACATAACTTAATAATTTCACCCATTGCCCCTTCCCACCTCTTCCCTGGGTTTCACAGGTTTTGGGGAGGTCAGTGTAGGTGTTTTGATCATATTCACGCCCCTTATCACCACCCTTCTGCTGCCTCCGTGGTCATTTTGAGCACTATGTAAGGAGCACAGGTGAGGCTTTGCCTCCCCAGGACAAGTGTTTGAACCTCAGACTCTGTACAGTGGGGGACACACGGCCTCATACCTTCCTCAGTACCCCCACAACTTGCACATGCTCACCCAACCTCCTGGCTGCTGTGCTACAGCTTGGAGACTCTCTCCTGAGTGTCTTTACAAGTTGTGGTCATGTGTGGTGACTGCTACCGAGTGCTGCCCAGCGGAAAGGCAGCTCCACAAACAGGATGTGTGTCTGTGGTCCTGCTCAGGTACCACACCTGGCTCCATGTGATTCTCCACAGGAGTATGAAGTTCCCTAAGACTGTAGCAGCAAAGGTCCAAGCGGGGGACATGGGCACAGGAAGGGCCTTGGGGGAAGGGGCTACAAGACCAGAAGCCTCAGGCCACAGAGCCTGTGTTGTCCTGACTCAACTGAGGAAGGTTTGGGGAAGCCTGCTGTGTGCCAGCCCTGCATCCCTGCATCCCCACCGCAGATGGCCTGGCCCCTTGCCTGGGTGGACTTCGCAGCCTTCTTTAGTGCACCTGGAATTTAGTAGGATGGACAGTAAGAAACTGACAACATCTGGGTCTTTTTCCAGCCAGCATGCGGTGTCCTGTGGTTCACCCTGGACTCCGATTCCCATGGTCCCCTGGGCCATGTCCAGGGTGAGGTCATACCCCCCATTGCACATGTGCTTTGCACACTTGCTTCTGGCCCGGCGGCCCCTCTGCCCTGCTCCCCTCCTGGAGTCTCCTGGCCACCTGCTGGACATGGCTCCTGTCCCTGTCACGAATCCCACTTCTGGAGTGGGCTGGGTGACCCCAGGAGCCCTCTTGAGTTCCTGCTGGCAACTGAGCCAGTGGCCACGACCCCGGGCACAGTGTGAACTCCTGCCTCAGTCTCCCTGGGTGCCAGGATTACAGGCATGAACGCCACGCTGTGCCTGTTCTTTGTTTTGTTTAATAAATTCATTTTATTCTGTGCCCCCCTCTGCTTGTGCCCCCTGCTCTCTATGTCCAAAAGCTTTGTTTCTAATTTTTCCTTTTCTTTTCACTTTTTTTTTTTTTTTGAGGCAGGGTCTCACTGTGTAGTTCAAGCTGTATTAGAGCTCGCTATTTAGCCCAGGCTGACCGTGAACTCACATGCAGTCCTCCTGCTTTAGCCTCATGAGTGTGGGAATTTCACATATGCCAGGCCTGCCTGTGTACTTGTTAGGTGTCAACCGTTGGACCAGCCCCTCAACATCAGCACCCCCTGTGTGACCCAGGACACATTGTGGGGTAAAGTGCCACAGGATTCAGCTAGCTTCCTTTGTACATTGGATTCTGCAGCAAAACTTTTTATTAATGTTAATTAAGAAGGTGATGCAGGTACATTACCAATGTCCAGAAACCATTAGCTGCACTCTGGAAATGTTCATGTAAGCATGACACAATGGAGCCTCCAAATTGTTGCTGTTTGTTTCTTTTCTTTCCCATACTGAGGATTGAACCCAAGGGCTTTGCACACAGCTACATCTCTAGGCCTTTTAACACTTTGAGACAGGATCTTCCTGACTCACTAAATTGCCCAGGCTGGGCTGCAGCTTTCCATCCTCCTTCCTCAGTCTCCCACCGAGGCGATACTATGGTGTATTCCCGCACTTGGCTTGGACAGTGCCTGCACAGGGTCAGCAGGGCACAGGTTCTCACACAGCTTCCTCTGCAGCGCGGGGTTCAAGCTGGACGATGCCGCTGCACCCATCAAGCGCTGCCCCAAGTGCAGAGTATACATCGAGCGGGACGAGGGCTGCGCACAGATGATGTGCAAGAACTGCAAGCACGCCTTCTGCTGGCACTGCCTGGAGTCCCTTGACGTGAGTGGGCTGGGCGGGCGCGTGCGGGCGGGTGTGTCTGTGGGGGCAGACGGTCAGTCGTGCTAATAGGTGGACCTGCCCAGCGGTCTGGGCTGGGATGGAGATGCAGACCAGGTGGCCAAAGGGCTTGGGGCTGGAAGTCTGACGTGCCTGTGGATCTGAGCCAGGCACGGTGGCTGTGACTCCAGACCTGAGTGCTTGGGTTGAGTCCCAGGCCAGCCCAGGCTGCACAGTGAGACAGTATCTGAAAGCAGACAGAAACTTGAGGTTCCTGCGGAGCTGAGTCCCCAGTGTCCCCACATGGTAGAGACAGTGCTGGTCTCTTCTCTGTAGAAGGCCACTAGCCCCACCCCAGGACCCCACATCATGACCCCATCTAGTCACCCACAGACTGGGCTCCTGACAAGGACCCCAGGGGCCTAGAGTTCCCTTGTAGGGGTTTGGTGGAAGGGGCGCAAATGTTCCATCTGTAACCGGGATCCTAAGAGGAATACTTGGACAGTGGGCAGAGCCTGGGCATAGGACCTTTCCTTTCTTCCTTGATGCCCAGGACATCTGTAGGGCAGACAGGAATTGAGTGTGCTCGAGGCTGCCCCCTGTGGGGTGGAAGTTCCTGGCCTCTGTGGTCACCTGCCCCACGTGACCTCTGCTGTGAACATTTCCCCCAAGTGCTATGCCTGCTGTGCCAGGGCCTGGGTGGCTGCAGAGAGCCGAGGTAACAGTGTACATTTGGGTTTGTTCTGACCTGGGCTCACACACCGCCCCGGGCTTTTCCAGGGGTCCCAGGCCTGCTGCATATGGTGCTTTTCCACCCCTGGCCCCCTCAGCCGTGGTAGAGGTCGGCTTCTGGCCACAGTGAGTACATTGTGAGCTTTAGCAGAGTCCTGTGCCTGTATCTGAAAGCTGTGGTTCAGTAGCAGACTTGGTCACTTCTGAGCACCATGGGGAGCGCCGTCACAGGGTCGAGTGACAGGTGACAAACAGCAGGTTTGCACTTGTTCCGTGCACATCAGCGACAGTATTCAGCCCATTCAGCAGTGGCCCAGAGGTCTCTTCACAGGAGAGCAAGACCCGAGGCCAGCTTGCCTGGTCCAGTCCAGTCAGGCCAGGCGCCCCTGGGCCTGGGCCTGGGCCTTGGGCTACGTCAGACAGAGCAGCTTGGGAAGTCTGCGCCTCCTCCTCCTCAGCACAGCCCTGCGATGGTCAAGAAGGAAACCAGCACCTCGCTGAGGTGGAATATTAAATACAGATGCAGATCTCAGTGTTAAAAATCAGATCTCTGTCTCTTTAGGGATCTTCTCTCAAAAGCCCATTTTTCTGTTACTAAGTTACTGGAGTCACAGCAGAACCCAGGGCAGCCGAGCAGCTGGGGCAGAAACACTCCTGTCCTGTCCAGAGCCTTCTATCTCCTCTTCCTGGTCAAGTTCAATGACTGTTTCCAGATCCCTTTCCTGGAGCTGAAGTCAAATGCCAAGCTGTTCACTGGCCTTGAGCAGCGTCCAGGGCAGGTTTGGGATGAGACTCGAAGGATGGAAACCCTACGAAGCCTTTTCCGCATTTTTTACCTCATTCTATCCGTTTTGGAAACTGGTCACTGAATGACTGTGCAGTTTCTCCATCCAGCCTGCACTCCGCCGCTCCGTGTGTCTCTGCCTCGGAAAGAAGTGAAGTGCGGGGCTTCATGCTTTTCGCCACTGCCCGGTGGGGCTGTATTAGACATGGGTGGAGAAGCATTGTTATGTGGCATTGTCCTGGTTTCTGCTGCCTCTTCCAGGAAGGAAGGAAAAAGGGAAGTCAGGGTCTCGCCTCTTTGAGAGCCCCCCTCCTCCCCTGATCCCAAGGTCAGCTCCATGCCCAGTGCCAGCTGTGTCCGGATACAGGAGATCTGCCTGGTGCTTTTCCTCCACCAAGCTTTCCTCACAGCCAAGGGCTTCCTGTTTTGCTTTGGAGAGCAGAGCAGCTGAAAAGGGAGTCTTGAATTTACACAGAGCAGTTTCAGGAGAGGGGAAGTGACTCCGCGGGCAGTTCATCGAGGATGTTTGCAGTGTTTCATGGGACAGGAGCGCTGGACAGAGGCCAGGAGCATCTGGGAGGAGGCACAGGGACAGTGCTTCGGGAGCATTTGTGCAGCCGCAGCTCTGGGCATGCACAGGCACACTGTGGCCACACTATTCCTGCCACCTGCTGCTTTCGCAGAGCGCATTTGTTAGGCCCAGAAATGGGTAACAAGATGCAGTCTAGAGAAAATGCAGGCATAGCACAGGTTTTCTGGGGGGAGCTTCCCTCCAGCTACAGAAAAAGCCAGTCTGTCAGAGGCTCTGAACAGCGGAGAAGCCAGTAAGCCACATCTCAGTGCTCTGAGAGGCTGAGGCAGGAGGATCAAAGTTGGAGCCCCACCCAGGCAACTTAGTCACTGCAGAAAGACCCTGTCTCAAAATACAAAATGAAGAAGGACTGGGATGTAGCTCAGTGTGAAGGCCCTGGCTTCAGGCCCCAGCATCAGATGGAAAAGAAGAGACACTGTTCTCCCAAAGTTCCCGTCCAGATGCCCTCTGCAGACTCAGGCGCAGACTTTCAGAGGGCACTGGTCCGGCTGGTGTCGAGTGGAGCTGAGAGTTCGGGCCTTTGCAGTCTGGCCACAGCCTGGCTGGCCTCTCTGCAGGACGCTGTCACTATTGAGGGTTGAGCTTCAGACTGTGCCTGACCTGTGGGTCGTCCAGATGTCCCCGACTCCTTTTCCTTCCCCACCCCTCCTGACAGCTACACCTGCCCCATACCTGCTGAGCAGAGAGGTCTTGTCTCGTTGCCTGCTCTGCACACCTTGTCCGGGATCTTCACCGTGCTGCCCGTGGCTCCCTCAGAGAGGCAGAGGTTCGATCTTCAGATCTGGAGGTAGAATGCCCACTGGCCGCAGTATCTGTAGGAGGAAGCCGCTCTTGGGATGGTGTGGAGACACATGTAGTATACTGGGCTGGGTCTCTGAGGTCTCGTGAGGGCCTGGTGCCCAGTGAGACTTGTGCACCAGGCAAAGGGAAGAAGGCCCGAGGCCGGCACCTGCCACGAGTGGATATGGTGGAAGGGACACGAGAGTGTCTGTGGCCCATTTGGCGGCCACTTGGGTCCACTTGGTTTCTGCCGACTAAACCCAAGGCTACCATCATTTTTGGGGAAAAAGGAGAACATTTTTACCCCAGGCCAGCTTAGAGGGGGTGGAGGGGCCCACCCACCTCCGTGGAGTGCTCCAGCAGAGGAAGCGGGACTCCCAAGGCCAGGAGCCTGCGCTGCATTTCTGTCCCTGCACTTGGTCCCGGAGGCGGGGGTGTGGTCACCCCCGAGAAGTGTGTAGGAGCAGCTGCCTCTAGAGGAGACAAAACCCACGTGGGAAACAACCATTGTAGGAAAACGGGACGCGCCTCATGACCATAATGTCAGTGAGATACTAGGGACACGGGCTTAAATTTCACACGGCCTCTCTGATCCAAGAAACCCCGAGTATAAGGAAATTAAAGGGTGAGATAGGAGACAAGTGATAGGAAACGGCACTGGATGGTTTGCAAATGGGAAGAGGAGAGGGGGTGGGGAAAGTGCAGCCGTGCAGTCTGCGCCAGCTCCCGTGGAGTATGGACAGTGGGTGCCGCAGATGTGAAGAAATACACAGCTAAAGGGAGACCCTGAGCTTCACAAGATGCCTTACCCATGTGTGTTCCGGCCGGAGGGTGATGCATCACCGGGTTGTGGGAGAGGCCAGGGGTCACATGCCTGGCCGTGTTCCCAGCTCTCCCCCACCCTGCCCCACAGGCTGTTTAAGGCTTTTAAAGCAGGTGGGAAATGGTGGGAGAGCCTTTCTGAGAGCCAGGGTGTAGGGTGCCGGGACGGGCAGTCGGGGAAGCAGGACCAGCCAGGGGCACCCGTGGTCCTGGTGGGTGTTAAAGTTGGTGTAAATAGAAGAGGACTCAGAACCCCGAGGTGGCCAGAGGTGGCCAGACAGGGCTGGGAGTGGTGGCTGGAAGTCCATCTGTCTCTCCTTTCACAGGTACAAATCTGGGACAAAAGACAAGGGCAGGAGCTACTGGGGGGTCCTGGCATCGCCCCTTAAAGCCAGGGTGATGCTGATGAGCTTGGGGTGCCGGCATCGCTCTAGGGAGTATCCTTAGGGAAAGGGCCAGGGAGGATTGTCCTGGAGACCCTGACAGCCAGGGTCCCTTGAGCACCAGGAAGGACATCGCTCTGTCTGATCTCTGCTGTGTCAGAGCGGGGACAGGATGGTCCCAGGCTGGTCCTTGCAGGACAGGAGCTCATAGTGGCCCTAGTGTTAGAGGGAGCACTTTTCCCCCAGAGAAGCTGGCACTGGTGGGGACCAGGTGGAGCTTATGGTCTAATCTCAGGAATGACCCTGTTGGGGTGGAGCTGGGTGGGAGGAGGCACAGACCTGGTCCCCATGCCTGACATGAGAGCCACTGTCCCCAGTAAGGCCAGGGTGAGCCTGGTACCAGGGTCCCGCTGTGGACCAGATGAGAGTCTAATTCCTGTTCCTCGAGCCCCAGGCTGGCCACGCTTCCCAGGCTGCTCCTGGGAGGTGACCGCTGCTGGGCGACAGCAGGGGTGGGCAGTGCGTCGCTCACCCGTCCCTGCCCTCCCTCCCTCGTGTCCAACCCTGCTCATGCTGCCCTTCTGGCTTCACAGGATGACTTCCTCCTGATCCACTATGACAAGGGGCCTTGCCGCAACAAGCTGGGCCACTCAAGGGCCTCCGTGATCTGGCACCGGACCCAGGTGAGAGGCTACTCGGTGGAACCCTGGTCTTAGGAGAGGATGCGTGTGGCATGTTGGGAAGGCTGGCCAGTTGGTGGGAAGTCTGCCCCACCAACAGACTGAGTGGCAGCACGGCTCCTGCTGGCTCCTCTTGGGCCAAGGCCACATCAGACTCAGTCCGTGTCTTGCTCGTGACCTCAGGCTGCGGCTCACCCACTCATGGGCTGAACTCCTAGATGAGCCCACTGTCGCCAGGAGAGGATCAGGGGATGCGTGATGGGACGTGTCGGCTGTCAGTCACTGAGCTGGGGGTGGGCTCTGCCTCAATAAGGCCACAGCATTCGAACAGTCCAGACCCCTTGTGGGAGCTGCTGTGCCCACACACACCGCTGCTGGCCTGGGTGGTCAGCCTTTCCTAGTGGGCGTCTGTGACTTTAACCCTGTGTTCTCCTAGTCTAAGGTTGGGCAGTGCGTGGGTCAAGTCATCCCTCTGCCACCAAGCAGAACAAGCAGCACACTTATGGGTCACATGCCTCCTTTGTCCCCCTTCAGCCCTCTAGGCCAAACTCACACTCCACCCCCACTCCCCCGGCCTGGCTGCTATTGCTGCTGCCGCCTGGGCTCTGTCACCTCTTCCTCTGTGTCTGGCCCATGCCCATGTGGGCATACTCTTCATCTGTCACCATGGCTTTGCTCTCTATGGCTGCGCTCAGCACGGGTCCAGTGCCTGGCACTCACTTGCAGTGAGCCCACTGGTCAGTTCCCTTGTGACAGCTACCTCTGTCTGTCCCATTTCCTGTCTGTGCCGCTTTCTATCTGCTGCTCCCTGACTCATCCATTCAGAGCTCGGTTACCCAGCAGGTCAGACGCTTTGAAAGTGAGACGCGGAGGACAGAATGAGGACCCAGTGGCAAAAAGAGTGTGGGCTTTTGGTCGAGCCCCTGGGCCTGGGTTTGAGTGCAGAGGGTGTGCGGCTTTTCCAAGGGCGCCCGCCCTGTGCCGACCTCCGTATGCTGCCCAGGAGGCCTCGATGTGCCTTCCTAGGGTGCCAAGAGCGGAGTGCTTGGGAGTTTCTGACGCTCAGTCGCATCCACTCGAGTGATCATGTGATTCCAAAGATGCTGTGTTGTTTGGCAAATGGACATTCCCAGGCGGGCAGCAGCGGTGGGTTCTTAGCATCAGCACCACATAATATATCAACGCAACGTGACACCATTTATTAAGCACAGTCTTCTTACGTGTGCATGTTCTGCACGCTGTGTGAGTGTGAAGTTGAGATCACCTTTCTTTCACACATCTGGGAAGCTCTTGTCCAGGAGCTGCTTTACAACCGTAATGGCCCTCAGAGGCCTTTGCCTCATGTGTTGTTGTCGAACAGTGGAGGAAGCAGCGCACGGAGCAGTGGACTGGATGGGAGCCGCAGGCCCACGTGTCCACGCGCTTGGCCTGCGAGCGCGGCAGTGGGTTGGCCCCTGCTCGCCGGGAGGGATGGAGCTGCTTGGCTCCCAGAGCAGACTCCAGGCTCCCTTGAGCATGTCTGCCTTTGCTGCTCATTCCTTCAGCTGTATGTGCCCGGGGCTCTTCGCGGTGCACTCACCACTCTCTGTTTCCGTGTCTCCATCTCTCAGCCTCCGCCACCCCGGGAGCCTTCTTCCCTTAGGATGAGTCACAGCTGTCACTTAGAGAGCCCTCTGTACCCGAACCCGTGGGCGTGTCAGTCAGGAGCACCTCCTTGGCTGATTAAATCCTGTCTTTCTCTGCCAGATAGTGTTTCTTGGGACCGAGATCTCAGGGATCTTTGTATTTGCTTCACCTGCCACATTAGGAGGCTTGGACTGGCTGTTGGGTGGGAGAGGCTGTGTGGTTAATTGGTTGTATGAATGGATGAGGGGAGGGGAAGACGAAAGGAGGGGAAGAGCAAAGGGAATGTGGTGGTGGGTGGTTGGGTCGGATGCGTGAGTGGATGGAGGAATGCGTAGATGACAGGAGGGTGAGTCCACATGGGTGGATGCGATGGACGGAGGCCGGGGTTGACGAAGTGGTTGAACCCGAGCAGGCTGGTACAGGATGGGTGCCCGCGTGGCTCACATTTCGGCTGTGGACCTGCGGAGCGTCACTCACACTGCCCTGCTTTGCTTTCTTCTTCCAGGTCGTGGGCATCTTTGCTGGGTTTGGGCTCCTGCTCCTGGTGGCGTCGCCCTTTCTGCTCCTGGCCACCCCCTTTGTGCTCTGCTGCAAGTGCAAGTGCAGTAAAGGTGACGACGACCCACTGCCCACCTAAGGATGAGGCGGTGCAGGAGGGACGTTTCCAGAGTGTGGCTCCCACCTCCCCGTGTCCCTCTCACTAAACAGTTTTCTTGCCTTATGTGCCCCATTGAGCTTCACATTGTCAGGTGGAGGCCGTGATTTCAGGGACCAACATCAGAGCGTTCACCAGGGCCCCGGGCGAGGCTCCTAAACTAGGGGAGGCAAGGCGGGTGGGCAGGCTCGGCCCTCAGGAGCAGCCCTGGAGGACCTGACTGCGGTGTGGGGAGGACGCCGGGCAGCGCCCCCCATCGCGTGGACTGGGAATGTCCGGTGGGGACTTCGGAGGCTTCGCCGAGTGTCCGTCGCCTCTCAACTTCAGATGGCACGTGCTGCTTGGAGAAGAGTCTGCTAAGGGCCACAGCTCTTAGGCGGAATCCCAGTGTCCCGACTTGAGAAAAGCACTGTTCATGACAACTGTTTTTATCACTCGAGGCGTTTGGTATAAAACCCTTTTTAGGAGGCTTTTTGTTTTCCAACTGAGTAGTGAATATCAACAAGGTGCATATAAACCATCCTATGCCTTTCTGAAAATGTGCATTTTAAGAAGATATAGTTAAATGACTTTTCTGGCTTGGCCATTTTTCAAGAGATTAGAAAGCCTTATGTACTCTGTTTTTCTTGAAATTTGCTGTAATAACTTTTTGAATGCTGTAAGCTGTGTACTGTTATAAACATGGGTCTTATATTTGCTGCGTTTCTCTGAAAATATTGACACGCTACGGAGCATCTCGGCTGGATCTGCCTTTCGTTCCCTCGGTGGCGATTGGGCTCCTGAGGTCCGTGCTCCTCCCTCAGGCCGCTGCAGACACTTCTCATTCCAGTCTCCAAACCACATGTTTCTCTTGGATGCAGTTCTACTCAGAGGCACCACGGTTTAGCCTCTTGCCCCAGTTCTCACGTAGTACAAGGAAGGTTGCATAATGCATCCTCAGACTTTGGCCTCCTGCCCAGGTCCCTCTCACTTTGGACACTAGGCGGGAGTTTTCTGGATTTCCACATTGTGAAAAGTCACATGTCTCACAGTTTCAGGTCCTCTCATGCCAGTGCCCCCTTGCTGGGAAAAGAGAACCTTCTACGTCCTTTAGTCACTTTGGTGCAGGGATTTTACCCCTTGGACCTGTAAGGGCTGGGTGGTGTGTGACTGTTTCCATGGTAACAGGAAGCAGTAGCAAGACAAGTTAATCCACCCATTGACTCAAGAAGTGGAGGAATTGTTCTCCTTATGTAGACCTGACTTCTAGAGCCAGGGAGCTTGGCAGGGGCAGGAGCAGAAGCAGAGTCACCACAGGTTTCCAAACCCGCTCAGTGATCTGCTGGGAACAAGGAACTTTCTCTCACCTCATTTGCTCCGGGCAGGTGCACTCCTCTTGGGCATGGTTGTCTTGGGCCCTCCTCTTCCTGTCTAGAAATGTCTTCATTTCCTGACAGCAAACGGAGTCACTTCTCTCACCTCTGGTCTTGATTTTCTTTGTGATCTTCATTTACAAGATCAGCCCATGTCTGAACAATGTTCAAAGCATTCTTGTGACCGCAGTGTGAAGCTGCGGCTCTTTCTGGGCACAGCCAGGCTCGAGGCTTCTCTGGAGTTGGGAGTGTCGGGCTGGGTGACCGACCTCATGCCAGACCTCAGCTTGCAGCTGTAACCCTTGTAGATTTGCCCTTAAAAATGCCCATCAAAGGCAGCAGTCTGGGGCCATGTGTCCAGTGGCCCAAAGGCAGGTCTGCACGATGCCCAGGCCCTGTGGTCAGGGGCAGAGTCCAGGCAGACGTCCTTGCCCGTGACGGGGAGGAAGACCGGGGAGGTTCCATCTCCAGGACAGCAGCCCCAGTCCTTATTGCAGGACGATGGGGCATCCTGTCCTGGAGCAGGGTCCGGACCCCCATCTTCGTGTCTTCACCTGCATTGTGTCCTGACCCAGATGCTGCTGCAGCAGTTCAGGGACAGCCAGGACCATTGAGTAGGCACATAACTCTGAGCTCTGCCAAGCAGGGGACTCAGTGAGGACATTAAAGCCGCCCATTCTGTCTACAAACAGCAGGTCACACCTCGATGCGCACGCATCCGCTCTGCATTCAGCCTTCAGGAGTCATGAGTGCTGCACCCATGTGTCCTGGGGCTGCAGCCTCTGTGTGCTGCGTGGGAGAAGCAGGTAGAGGACGGGAGGGCAGCTTCGGTCCCTCTGTCCATCCCCCGTGAGACCCGGGGATTCTCCATTCAGCGAACGGACTTGTTCCTGTTACCTGCTTGGTTTCTCCCAAGTGAAAGGTGCTGTTCATTGTTCTAGTGCTTTCACCGACAGCTGGAAACACTTTGACACCCGTTTATTTAGAGCCTGTTAGGCCCCCTGGGGGGGGCAGGTGCCTGTGCCACAGGGCTGCCAGGGAGGCCTGGAGGACGAGGCTAACGAGCAGCTGTCCGAGGTCCTTTGGCAACTGGCTGTTACTGGCTTAACTAGATGCGATCTGGGCTGTGCCCCTTACCTGGGCCTCACCTTCCAAGACAGTCATTGCCGATGCTGGTGGAGCAGAGCTGGCCAAGCCCCTGAGCTGTGCCGGGCACCAGGCAATTTACTGTGACATCACTGCCCCTCCTTGGCACCCAGGAGGTGCTCGGGCGAGGAGCTGGCATCTGCCTCCTCTGCATCTATTTCAAGGACAATAGATTCTCTTTGAAGAATGTTATTTCTTAACACTGACCAGGGCCAGGCGCAATGGCGCTCACACGTAAACCCAGCACTCAGGAGGCTGAGGCAGGAGGATCGTTCTGAGTTTCAGCCAGCCCTGGCTACATAGTGTGTTGAAGTTCTGCCTGAACTGCATAGCAAAACCCTGTCTCAAACAAGACAATGAACAAATAGAACAACAAAAAACCTGACCTGGGCCCCAGGCCAGCAATTACTGGCTAGAACACAGGTTCTGTTGTAGAGAGCGGGCCTGGCGGGGTCACAGAGGACACCAAGCTGAGTTGTGTGCTTTCCACCTCTGTTATAAAGGAAAAGTTACTGGACACAACAGCTTTTTCCGTGTAGTCTATTAGATGAGGGCATTGGAAGGAACCAGAGCGGGCTTTTTGGAGGTTTTCAGATCCATTTATTAATCACCCTCTGATATATGCACCTGTCAATCACAGACTGCCAAGGGAATATATTTTGCATGTATGTAGTTTCATGAAAGTCTCTTGAAAATACCAAAACCTGTTTCTTATAATTAACCCTAACCCCTATGAAAATTAAAGCTGAAGAGATTTGATTTGATGGTCATTATCAGAATCTTCAAGCGCTACAGAGTGGGCTTCCGGGAGGGAACCACTGGTGCCCCGCGGTCCGGAAGTGATTCAGCCCGTGACCCTTCACCCCCTTCCGGTGTGTTACTCTGGTGTGGTCTCCCAGGATGGCAGGAGCCTTCAGTTAGGTCACTTTGTGCCTGGTCCTTGTCTCTCTTCTCTGCCCACATGGCCGTGGGTATATTTTAGTCTTGTATAAAAATATGCATGCAAGAATCCACACATGCACATCTGGCATTTGGGTCGGTCAAGAACTTTGAATCAGTTCTGTCTCGTGACGTCAGTCCGTTTCCGCCAGCAACACTGTGATGTACAGAAGCTCTGTCCAGTGCCGCCTTCCTGTTGCATTTTGTACTTGGGAATCCCACAGGAGTGTCTGATTTGTAATTTCGATATGTATTTTAAATGTATTGTGACTTAGTCTGATCCTTGTTCAGAGGGATTTCTTTTTAAAGATATTTTGGCTGGAATATAGGTGACTTTTGTAGATCCTTCTTGGCTCCTGTTTTGTGACGATTGGATGTGGGGGAAAGGGCTGCAGTTAACTCGTGGAGCAGTTTCTCTCTGGGGGTCTCTGCACCCATGCAGTCCAGGGGAGCACATCCGCCCACACACTGCAGTTTGCTGAGGTGCCGCCAGGGGGCAGCCGCTTCCACGAGGACAGCTGCCTGGCCTGCTGAGGCGTGGAGCTGGGGACTCAGAAGCGGCTCTGCCGATGTCAGAGTTCCTCGCCTAGTGGGGTGTTAGCGGTGCGGTCCGCTCCCTCATGCTTTCAACCACTGGAGATGGCGCAGAAACCTAATACCATGTAAATGCTACGCACGTCGTTGGAGGTATTTTGTCTTTTTTTTTTTTTTGGTAAGTAGTTGCGAACTATTATTTTGGCAATAACCACAAGAAAGAAAGCTGCCAGTTCAGCAGAGAAGCAACCTTAAATTTTCTCTGGATGTTTTCAGTCTGCAGTTGGTTGGTTCTGCTGAAGTAAAACATGAAAATAAGGAACCAGCCGACTGATAGCGACCACAAAAGGAGACCATTTCGCGTCTGCCACCATGTGCTTCGCCTGCAGGTGACAAAAGAATGTAGGACGATACGGAAGGCCACAGCAGGGCTCGGTGGCCGAGCCCAGGGAGCGGGGGAAGGCAGGAAGACAGGGTCACAAATAGCTGAATAGCAAGAGCTCCGTGGCAGTGCCCAGCAGACCCTGCGTGGAGTTGATGATCTTCACAGTCTGAAGTAGATCCGGAAGTATCACTGAAAAAGTGAACGCTTAAATTTTTAAAATACCGTGGTTAGTGACATGAATCGCCTCAAAATCCTCCCTCACTCTGAACATGGGCATCCCACCGTCCTCCCACTTCCTGCAGCAGCTCTGACGTCCTCCTACCTGAGGGTCTTCAGCTGCACTGTCCTGGCTGCCTCCACGTCCTGAATGGATCAAACGTCTCCCTCTCCTGGTCTTTGTGACTCAGGGGAAGAGTTGGAGTCACACGGTGTCAGATTCGGGACGGAAGTGGACAAGGACACAGCATTGTGTTTGAACTTGACAAATCATAACATTTAATCGGTGAGGGATGTTCAAAAAAATCCAAAGTGAATGTGTCATTAGTAACTTAGCACAGCAGAAGGCACACTGCCGCTGAGCCCTCGTGCCCCCTCCCGGCCTGGAGCTCACTTAATCCATTGCTTTTCACATTGTATGTTTTAAGAATTTAAAAATGTAAGCATCCTGGTGATTTTCAGTCGTGCCTCGCACAGGTGAACTGATGGAATTGGGCACCACAGACATAACTGATGGCGGAGCCCACTGGGCCGTGTGGAAGACCCCGACCTCATGCCAATGTCCAGTGTGACTCGGAGGTGACCGGATGCCCTTGGCGCTGCGGTGGTCCCCGGGCCCGGAGCTCAGAGCCGGGGCATGGAGGGGATTGGCAGTGTAGACAGCGCCCCTGCGGGATGAGAGCACAGAGCAGGAGGCCCCGCGGGAGCCGAGGAAGGAATGGGATGCGCTTGCAGGAGCAGGGCCGGAGACTGCGTGAGCGAGGGGCGCGGAGGTCTGGCCTTGCAAGAAGGTGCCTTGGCATTCACGGGTGGTGGGAGAGAGACCAGGCCGATGCTGCCAGACACACACTTCCGCATGTTCCGGCTGCTCTGGGGCTGCAGCTGGGCAGACTCAGCGGCTGGTAGAGAGAGAGCCCGGTCTGCTCAAGGGACAGGGAGAGCGGTGGGTTTTGGTGTTGGGCTGGGCTGGGCAAGTGTGCTGCCCTGGCCACGGGCGTGGTTCAGAGATGTCTCTTCTGAGGGACTTGGTCACAGCAGGAGGTGACAGAGGAAAAGCTGGAGGAAAAAGCAGGGTTGCCTGCTTGGAGCCAGAGTCTTGGCCAGGTCTGGGGCATCAGGGAATCAAGGAAATGGCTGGGAAAGGAAGGAGGGCCTGGCTCGCTGCCCACTCCCTGGGGCTGGTTCCACTTGCTGGGTCTGACCTTAGCCCAGACCAGGTGCCAGAGTCAGACACAGCAGGAAAGGAACTGGACAACAGTTGGTTCACAGCAAGGCACCCAGGGTCTTCTGCCACCCTTGGGTGACCCAACGCTAATTACCATGTCATTGACTATGCAGATTTGACCTCTGGAATCTGGAGCCATGACATCTCCCCAAAGGCCAAGAGGTTGTACTCTCTACTGCCTGATAGAGGGCTGGAGCGCCAAGGCTTCAAACGCAGTGGCAGGGGTAGAGGGTTGGGGGGTGGGGTGGGGGATGTAGGGCGCAGGGCTTTCTTCAGGGCTTGAGATCCACAGGTGGCTGCCTTAGCCCAAAAGGGCAGAAATGGGGAGTGAGAAAGGAGAAGAAAACACGTGCGACTCCAGGGCAGTGGCCCGTCGCGCTGTGGTGGGCTCTGGGACAAAACCTCACGTGGAGCTGAGGAGTCAGCCAGGGTGCAGACGACAGGGATGGGCACAGCACGAGGGTGCTACCTGTGGAGCCCGGAGGGACAGCCGAGTGTCAGGTCCGGGGAGGTGGATAACCGTCCTGCGGCTGAGGACTAGAGTCCCTGTTGATGTTTATCACTTGAGTGAACAAATTAATAATCACTCCCAAGGTGCAGTCAGCAGGGTGGCGGAGCCTGCAAAAGATGCCAGCCTAGGATTTATTCCTGTGCCAGTTAGGAGAGGCAGATGATGGGATAGACAGAAGGGAGAAAATTACAGCAAAGCAAGTTTGGCTCTGAAAAATATAGTCAAACATGCCTGCCGAAATATGCCTCTTGGGGGCCCAAGAAGCTGGCGACACAGGCCGAAAGGGAGAATGAGGTGAGACTCTGGAAATGCCAGGGAGGAGTATGTGACAGTCTGTTCCTGCTGGAATGCCTTCAGTTCAAGTGTGCTGTCATCCTAGGACTTGGGAGGCCGAGGCAGGAGGATCTCCGACCTGAACTGAAGGCCAGCCTGAAGTATGTAGTGAGGCAGTGTCTCAAGTGACCATTTTAAAAATGCCCTCAACACAAAGTCACCTCTCTGTGGCTGTTCTCTGGAAGTTGGAGGGGAGGAGAGCTGTGGCCGGGATTCCTGTCCAGCTCCGTTTCTGTGGTGCTCCAAGGCTCTCCCCACCACCCCCGGCTACCCCACTCCTTAACTATCACTCTGTGATGCGCTCTACCTACGTGAGACTTGCTAAGAACCTCCCTTTCGCTTGTGTCATGAAACAATTCCCGCCCTGACCTCGAGATCTATCGCCCAATGTTCCCTGAGCCCTCATCCAGGAGACACTCTGATGCACACATCTCTCCCCGGAGGGTGTGACCTGGCACTGGGCAGAGCCTGGGGTGGGACACTCAGTGCCCAGGTGAGACCCTGCAGGATGGAGAGGACGGGACAGGGTCACATCCTGGGGCGGACTCCGACAATCACTGCTGTCTTTCTCCTCCCTACAAGTCTGTCTCTGTCTCTGTCTCTCTGTCTTTCTCTCTCTCGTTCTGTTTTGTTTTTTGTTCACTTGAGACAAGGTCTCACTCTGTAGTCCAAGCTGGTCTTGAACTCACAGTGATCCTCCTGCCTCAGCCTCCCAAGTACTAAGATCATAGGTGTGCATCCATGTCCTACTTTCTAGCCTTTGAGCCCAGCTCTAACTTGGGGTGCTTTCTGGAGCTCTCTTGGATCCCCTAGGACCCCTTCCTCCGCTCTGCAAGATCCAGAAGCACCTGCGTTGCAGCCCCATGTCTTGTCCCTGCTTTGGCACAGGCCCCAGACGACCCCTGTGCAGCTCCGCGCTCCACTGAGGGTGGCCAGATGGGCAGCCCTCTTGGTCCTCAGCGGGTGGGGTCGCTGCTGTTTTTTTTTTTTAGTTTTTTCAGACAGGGTCTCACTTTGTAGTTCGGGCTGGCCCTAAGCTCACTATGTAGCTCAGGCAAACCTCAAACTCACAGCAATCCTCCTGCCTCAGCCTCCTCATTGCTGGGATTACAGGCGTGAGCCACCACACCCAGCACTGTGGTATGTGGTACTGATTGGTGGTGGGCATGAGCTTCCACGCCCCACATTGTTGTATATGGTTACCCGGGATTGAATTTGGATCCTTGTGCTTGTAAGACAGATGCCGGAACCACTGGGCTAAATCCCCAGCCCACTGCCGTTTTGGTTCTGAGGACTGCCCTCAGGGCCTTCACATGGAGCCACATCTGTCCTGTTTAGAAATTGCAGGTGGGACTTGAATTTGCAGTCTTCCTGCCTCAGACTCCCCGAGTGCCGGGGGACAGGTGGGTGCTACCACCTCTGGCTCTCAGGACTCTCTCATTATTTTTCAAATCAGCAATCCTCAGCTGTGGCAGGAAGGGAGTGGGTCTCCTGTGTGTGGATTGTTCTTTTCGAGCAAGAATTAAGGGAAGGGAAACAGCATATGGCTCGTTTCCTGCGTCTCTGCAGCTGAGAGCCTTTCTTTGTTCTTGTTTGACTCTGCTTTGTTTTTGAGTGTGTGGTGTGTGTGTGTGTGTGTGTGTGTGTGTGTGTGTGTGCGCGTGCGCATGCGCAAAAGTGTGCAGTTAGGGGTCTAACATGCTTCCTCACTGTGTGGACAGCAGTGAACCCTCTGGCCAAGCCTTGAATGGTGAATGCCTGGGGGTGTCTTGCAGTGGGGTTTGATTATAGCTAATCCTAGCACTGTGGGAGGCTGAGGCAGGAGGATCCAGAGTTCAAGTCCAGCCTGGGCAGCTTAATGAATTAACAAGACCTTGTTTCAACATATTAAAAAAATAAACAAAAAAATGTGTGGGGATGTAGCTCAGTGTAGGAGTCCTGGGTTCAATCCCAAGTGTAAGCACACACACGAGGCACATACAGAGCTGAAAACTTTGTACAATTCGTTTTTGGCATATTTGGTAGAAATGTTGCAAACAGGCTGCACGTAACGGGTTGGCAAGAAGAGTTACTTCCTGAGCACCGTGGGGCGGGGTCAGCATGGCGCAGGCCCCGCAGGGGGCGTCCCAGCCTCACCCGCACCGCTGGGATGCAGTAGGGGTCATGACGTGCACGCACTGCACATGTGGACTGCAAAAGCACCTAATAAAAATCACTTCAGGATCAAATCGCAAGCTAGCAATGTGAAGGCAGCGCTGCCTTAGCTGCCTCTTTCGGCTTCCCAGCACTCGGCCCTCAGGGTCCCAAGTGTCGCCTTGGCCAGGGCAGCTGGGGACGCTCCGGGCGCCTGGCTCTTGGCACTCAGGAGGGTGAGGGTGGGGTGGTGGGTCCCTGAGTGGAGGCTGCGGGAGGAGAGGTACCTTGAGCCCTTAAATCCCGCAGAAGGTGCTGCCCGGGCCCCCTGCTCGATCCGCCACCCTCCTGTGTGCCACTTACACTCAGTTACACTCCGACAGTCTGCACTGCCTGGAAGGCCCAGCAGCGTTGCCGGTGCCACCTCACCTCTGTCCTGGGATGAGGGAGGTGAAATCCCTGGCCAGGGGTCACACTGATGACCAATTTTGTTTTCCTATGTGGCTAACCATGGCACTCAGTTTTCTAACACTCACCAGATGGGAGAAATCAGTATTATCGCTATTATTACTATTATTATGATCATGATTAATATTCTGGGGCCCTCGAGATTCAACCCAAGGCCTTTGCAATGAGCTTTTTGTTTATTTTGAGACCAAGTCTTACTAAGTTACTACAGTGGCTAGGCTGGGGTTCAACTTGAGATCCTCCTGCTTCAGCCTCTTAGACAGCTGGGATTCCAGTTACTTGCCACCAAGACTGCTGGGATTCCAATTACTTGCAACCATTCCTGGGGAAATGGTGTCATTTTGTGGGGTCCTCTAGGCGAAGGAATTTAAATCCCAGTGGAATTCATCTTCTCACGAATAATCCACCATAGCTGGCAGTTCCACCCATATTGGACGCTCCTCTCCACGGGGTCCCCTGTGTCCCCACTGCTGCCCTCACAGGGCGAGGGAAGCTCGGGGCAGATGTTACCAGGCTCTGCACCCTGAGAACGGCGAGCGTCCTGCGCTCTTGTCCGCAGTCCCACACTTTGGAAAAGGAAGCCATTCGACAGTGAGCATGGTCTTAGGTCCCTGTCGGCAGGGCTGGCGGGGCCCGGCCCCAGAGGGCAGGCATGCTGTGTGGCAGGGGACCTGCTGGGCATCTGCGTGGGCAACACGGAGGCAAAGCGCGGAGCACCCATTTCTGCTACCTGCCTCCGTTCCCCAGGGCAGAGCCTGAGTGATGTGCCTGCGGGACAGGCCTCGGCTCGAACCAACTTGCCAGACCCAGGGTGGGGTGAGCCCGGTGCCCCCAGTGGACCCCCAAGTGCATGCCCTCCGCCCTCCTGGACACTGGGCCCCATCCTGCCCCAAGCAGGGCTCCCCCTGCCCACAGCTCACCCCACTGGTGCCTGGCATGGGCTGTACTGAGCCTCCCTTGGGCACAGTGGGCGTCCTCAGGGCCTGGATAGCCCTCGGCGGGTGAGGGGTACAGTGAGGCCGGCGGGCTCTGGCCTGGGGAGGTGGACATGGGGCGCAGCGTGGACGGAGGGAAGACACCATGAGGTCGGCAGGGAAAGACACCAGGTGCGGACGCTCTCCCGCGGGGATGGGGAGAAAATACAGCGTAAGTCTTGTGTATCACTAGCCAAAATGGGGTGATTTTGCTCTGACAGCAAAGCCAAGTGTCCCTGCAGTTCACGCGCTACAGCCCTGCCCACCTTCCGCCTCCTCTAAGGACATTCTGCTCCTCTTTTTTTCTTCTTCTTTCTGGTAGTGGGGCTAAACCCGAGGCCTTTATTTTGAAATAGGGTCTCTAAGTCTCCCGATGGGACTCCAGCTTGCCATCCTCCTGCCTCAGCTTCCCAGAGCACTGGGTGGGGTGACAGGTCCCTGCAGCTCTGTCTCCCGCTGTCCAACGGCAGTTTCCCATCGTGGGCTTTGAGCGCCCCCTCCTGTTCAGGAGTGGCCTTGCAGTGCTGGAGGTCCCAGTGCCCTGGTTCCTCTTTGGCACCTGCGCCCACCGGCCTTGTTGTCTGCAGGTCTCATGAATATGCACTCACAACAACCAGGCCACGAGAGTTGCTGCCAGTCTGTCTGCCTGGCACTCGGAGCCACCTGCCTGCTGAGAAACTTGGCTGCCTCTGGCATGGAGAAACCTGCTCCGCAGCCAGAGGAAAAGGGGGAGTTGCCTGTATCCCACCCTGGGTCAGACGAAGCCATCGCCCCCAGAAGCTGCTCAGGCACCGGCTCTCCAGCCCCGGGGGGAGGCCCTGGGGAATGCGCAGAGGGTCCGCCCCAAGCTCAGCACGGGCCAGGCCGCCTCGGGAAGCAGAGACTTTCCCCCTCCGGCCACAAAGTTGCCTTCCTTCTATATGTGAAGGGTCCCAGAGAGTTATTTTATTAAACCTGGCAATTCAAACCTACAAATATGCAAAAATGTAATTCACCATAGTAACAGAGTAGAACAGTTACATGATCGTCTTAGCAGGTATTAAAAACTCGAGAAAAGCATCTTACATCTGTGTAAGAACTGAGCACGGTGTGAAGAGAAGAAAACACCCGAAATCTGTTAACACAGATCCATAAAAATCCTCCAAATGATCATGGAAAACTGAGCGCTTTTCCCAGTGCTCTGGGAGCAAAGCGAGCCATCTTCATTTCTCTCTTACATTATGCACAGTATGCAGAAACAAGAAATATAGGGAGTAGAATTTGGACAAGAAGAAGCCAAGTCGTCTTTCTCTGTGATTCCACAGTTACTTATGCAGAAAACGCTCAGAGAGCTGCACAGAAATACTCTCAGTGTTAAAAAAAAAATGAGCTCTTCTGTAAGATCAAAGGTCAATACATGACATTTTACTTTATATATATTATCGACAAGCATTTGAAAATTAATGTAAAAATCAGCTTCAATAACAGCAAAATTAAAATACTTAGAAATATATTCAAAAAAATATGTGTAAGATACTTGATTCCAATCTGTCTGTACTTTGCTAAGAGTGAGAACGTTAACGAGAGATATGGAAGATGTATGGATTAGATGATTTGTGTTATGTCATTTCACCCCAAACTGCTCTCGGAATGCAAATGTCCTGGAGTCCATCAGACATTCTCTTGGCCTGCTCCTTGTATTTCTCCCTCTTGTGTGGTGCTGGTGATTAAACCTAGTGACTTCACACCGGCTGCATCCCAGCCCTATTTATTTTTACTTTGAGACAGAGTCTCACCTAAGGCACACTCCATTACCAGGCTAAGCCTGAGCTTGAGATCCTCTTGCCTTTTGCTCCCAGAGTGCTGGGACTACAGACATCAACCATCATACTCACTTGATAAGATTTTTAAATGTAGAAATGGAAAAGTTGACTGAAAAATTGAATATTTACCACCTAATCCATTACTGAAAATTTTCCAGTCCCTGGAAAACTACAGCTAAAGAAGTGAATGGGAACCTCAAGGTTAATGCATAAATATGACAAACTGCTTTTAGCACGAGTGTGAGGCAGTCTGACCTGGAAACCTCTGACCCTGGCTGTCTGTCTCTGTCCCACACAAAATTAACTTGAAGCCAGTCTTAAGTTTAACCCTAAGTATACTGGGAGAAAGCGCAGGAGAACATCTCTCTGACTGCAAAGTAAGCAGAGCTCTTATCTGAAAGAACAGAAAAGCAGCATCTATAAGAGACCAAGGATGATGGGCTACATTTATTAAAAAAAAAATTAAAACATAACCAGAGACATTGTTAAGAAAAGGAAGAAGTAAGAAACGGATTACAAGAAAATATTAATGTACAGGGCCGGGGATTTGGCTCAGTGGTTCCGGTGCCTGTCTTGCAAGCGCAAGGACCCAGGTTTGATCCCCGGTTAACCACATACCACCATACTGCAACCAGTACCACATACCACAGTGCTGGGCGTGGTGGCTCACGCCTGTCATCCCAGCACTCGGGGGGCAGAGGCAGGAGGACTGCTGTGATGTGAGTTTGAGGCTGAGCTCAGGGCCAGCCTGAACTATAAAGTGAGACCCTGTCTCAAAAAAAAAAAAAAAGAAAATATTAATGTACAAAGCAGAGTCTAACCATGGGCCTAAATGCACCATATATAAAGAACTCCTACCAGTCAACAAGAAGAAGTAACCAATCCAAAATAAGAAAACAGACCAAAGCTCCAACAGAATTTCACAAAAGGAAATGTTAGATTAGCTAATACACAGAAGAAATGGTTCTCAACACCAAGAAGCATCAGAGAAATGCAAATTTAGAGTACAGGGGAGAAACTTGGCCTTTGGTATCCATAGGCTGAATCTAGATAGCTCCAAATGACTATGAGTAGTGAGTGTTTGAAAACATCATTGCATCTCTGCTCATCACATACAAACTTTCTTTTTCTTGTCCTAATTCCCTAATAACACGGTGTAACAGTGGTGTACATAGCATTTACATCAGGCTCCGTACTGTAGGTTACCTAGCGATGGTGCAGAATTTATGGGAGGCCGTGGGTAAGTTCTGTGCAAACACTGAACCATTTTACATGAAGGACTTGAAGTCTGGTTGCCAAGGGAGCGCCGAGAAGCAATCGCCATGGATACCCAAGCTGAGGGAGCTCTTACACACCCACCACGAAGCTAAAATTAAGATCCCGACATCTCTAGGCATCATGGACGATAGGGAGCAACTTGGATTTTCATTAACTGATGTTAAAAATGTCAGATGACACACCCACACTGGAAAATAATTTCACTTTTTTTTCAGTTCCACCTCCACCTGTCCAACAACCCAGTCTCAGAGCGTTCACTCATGGTGTTACAAAATGATGGTAGAAAATGTTCCCTGAGCTGCATTCAGAATATCCCTAATGCTGGACACAACCCAGTGTCCATCAGAGTAGAAACATCCAGTGGAGATGTTCTTGGACAACCGAAGAGACAGCTGTCTCGCTCGGCCGCCGCACTGGCCCCTGGTGACCTTCAATCTCGGTTGTCAAACTGACTGGGTCAAAATGTGTGACCTTGGGTCTGGGCCTGGCTCTCCCCTGCCACTCTGGACCTCGTGAACTGGCAGGTGCCCCACCTTCCATCATGGTGTCTGCCATGGAGCCTCGGCTGAACCTCCTGAGCCGGCGGAGGTCAACGCTCCTCCCTCAGGGTGTGAAGTGGCCGCTCTGTTCAGTGGCTGGACGCTGCCCAGGCACAGTCCCACCTGGATCTCCAGCTGGCAGGGCTGTGGGAGTGCGGTCATGTCCTTCCAGGCCCGGAGCCGAGGAGAGTGCTGAGGAAGGCCAGGGTCCCAGGACGGGACATGGCCGACGTCTGCCGAGGGCCAGGGTGTAAATGTCTGCGGCTTTGCCAAGACCACAGTCTCCACCTCAGTGACCAAACTCGGCTGTGGTGGTGAGACAAGTCGCAGGCAATAAGTACACAAGTCCCTACACAGATTTATGTTTTAAAATAATAGGTGAATAGCCAGGTGGCCTTAATCTGGCACAAACAGCATAAGGCAAAAATCTAAGTCTTTTCCTATCGGTTTGTAGCTGAAGCATAGCTCCACTTACACCCCTGCAGCGCGGCTGGGGCTGGGGTTGCCACCGCGTCCAACAGCATCTGTGTGGGAAGCAGGTCCGGTCCCAGGCTCTCGTCTGTTCTCTGGACCATGTGGCTCCGGGGTGCAGCCAGAGGGGCGCGGCGCCCTGCCCACCCCTCCCTGGGCAGTGCTGTCCACTCTTGGAAATGACCTCCCTGCTCAGTGCTTCACATCCAGGATCCAGGCTCAGGACGCTGCTCGTGGTCGGGTGTGGGCTCAGGACGGAGGGGAGAGTGGACCGAGGAAAGGCCTGTTCCCTGATGGGCCCGTGTCTCAGAGATAAACTTACCAGGGAGTGTTTGTAGTGAGGTCTGTGAGCATGAGTGTGTCTGTGTGTGTGCGTGTGTGTGTGTCTATGTGAGTATGTGCATGTGTCTGTGATTATATGTGTGGGTCTGTGTGTGAGTGTATCTGTGTGTATGTCTCTGTGTGTGTGCATGTGTCTGTGTGTATATCTGTGTGCTTGTGTCTGTGTGAGTATGCACGCGCACGTGTTCTTTGCACCGAGGGAAGCCCGCGCTGACCTAGTCAGGAAGAGAGACTGAAATCCAGACCAATTTCCGAGCGACCAGGTTTGGGGAGCGCTTGGATGGGGTCTGAGGGCGTCTCCGCAGCCTGAGCTGGTTCTGCACCGGCAGCAATTGTTATAGACGAGGCCGCATGGACAGAACCAGGCGGGGCTGACAACCGGGTGACTTCAGGGCAAACTGGACCCCGTAGGCCCCGGGCATCGCGTCCTCACCGGCCGGTGCGCTCTGCGAGCTGCACCGACTC
>PVIR01008421.1:0-56859 GCA_004026965.1 Petromus typicus
GCTGAATCAGGGGACATTTGAAAGAATCCCGGGGGGAGTATATATTGGCTATGTTGAGTTAGAATTCATTGTACAGTTGAAAACTGAAATAACTTAGAAATCCTAATATCTATATTCCAATGTCTATGAAAACTTTTCATATAGTAGGAGAAAGATAACAAGTGAATCCACCTAACCAATAATGTATAAGAATAGAATATTGTGCCTTTGTTTTCATTTCATATCAAACTTCTATAGTATTTTAAGTGATGAAGTAGATGCCTGGGTATGCGTGTATGTCGAAGCATGTGTATGCATGTGAAAAATGGTATTGTATTTTATCACAATCAAAGGCTGCACCCACCTATCTAATGAAGCATGATGCAAACAAAAACAGGGTAAGGTGAGCTCTGTCTCACTTTGATCCCGAGATATCTTTGTCTTCTATAGTAATCAGTGGTAATGTATCACGTCACTGTGAGTGACAATTACAGACCTTTTATTAGAGGATATGATTGCATGACTAGACAGATTGATGAGTGGATCAGTGTTTGTCAAGGCGCTGAGCTCCTTCCCCAACCCTCTGCTGACAACTCTGCTGAAAATGATCAAATATGGAGTATTTAATGCAATTCAGGTAAAGCCACTTCACTGGCAAAATAGTTTATGATGGCTTTGAGATTTACGCTAAAAACAGAATTTAACCTACCTCTGTAAAGTGTTTCTTCATCCTCAGTAGTATAGTTTCCTGGAGCATTTCCACCTTCAGCTTGTACAAGAGTAGCTGTGCTGCTGAGGATCAGGTGTGATGTTTTGTGTGTGCATGCAATATACAAGAGACAGATAGAGCATTTCACTGAAGACTGCCAGCTTGAAAGCTGAATATCCCTACTTCCTTCCAGAACTTATAACTTATGTGTCTGTGGAACTCTATCTCTTTTCCTAGGTGGAGACATGATCACCAGAGAAACATATAGACAGACAAGGTAACTTCAATTTGTTAGATGCTATGAGGGAAGTAAAAAAAGAAAACCAGATACAGTAACTATAGGAAGCTAATTTTGGTAGACTGACCTGTACGAGTCTTTTTAAGGAAGTGACATTTGGGCTGAGCCCTGATCAATAAGAAGCAATCATCCATTTATACCTCAGAGTCCTAAAGGTCATATTAAGATCTGAAATGATGGTAGCAGAAGAGATTTGAGGGCAAGGAAATTGCAGTCGTAAATCTTTTAAACCAGAAAAAAATTGGAATTTTGCTTGACATAAAAGGGAGTTCTGATTTTATTGTAAGTAACTAGAGAATGTTGGAGAGCAGACATGCTCTGCTTTATGCTGCTTAGAATCAGGAGCCATTCTAGACATGGTCTTGAAAAGTCTTGTTCGAAAAATAAATTCAGGGATTTAAGATATTCTAGTGCATATGCAAGTTGAGAATGACTATAACAGAGAAGTTTCTCAATAAATTACTTGAAAGAAAATCCCCTCCATGGGTTGTGCAATCTAATAGAAGGAATGAAAAAAAAAAAAAACTGATGTTTATTCTTATGTATTTGGTTTGAGCATCCAGGTGACTTACAATTTCAGTAGCCGAAATAGAAAACTTGAGTAGCAGCAAGTTTGAGGAAATCAAATGTCCTCTTTGCAACTTGATAAGGATCGAGGTGCTTTTTAGATTTCCAAGTAGGCAGTGAGGAGGTAGTAAGACATATGATTTACATGTCCAAAAGTCATGTGTAAGGTCAGCACCACACTCACAAATTTTACAAACTTCAATATACAGGTAAGACCTAAGAAGTGATTCTAATGAAACATGAAAAGACTGAAAGACTTCTATTTTATTTATATGTATTGCAAACCATAAAAAGTACGTCTATATGGCCTCTTTCTATGATATTTTATATAAAACTCCCATGAGTTCCAAAAAACAAAACCTAACGCAACATGAAGTATAGCAAATTATAGACAAATTTGTTAAGAACATGACCATGTCTATTCAAACGGTTAAAAATGGTTTTCCGAATGGTTAAGTAAATAATTCAAGATTGATCTAGTGTTAAGAATGTAGGAAAAAAAAATTTTTTATACCTGATGAAAAGAACGTGCTTTTTCTGGAAGATTACTATATCTAGATCTAGATCTAGTTATGTAATATAGAGACATATAAATATATAGATATAGAAATATATGTAGTCACTATATATATACATATATATATATCTTATATCTATTTATAAAAATTTGGTCATTATATATATATTTATTTAGTAAACATGTATATGGTATGTATATATATATATATATATATATATGTCTCTCTATCTATATATTTATATATCCACAGAAAAGAAACATGTGGGAAGGTAAGTCTGGCCTATATGCACTGAAGCAGAGAAGTACGTTTGAAGGTACAGTGGGTCCTTGATTTACAAACTCAATCAGTTCCCAGAGTAGTGGTAACTAAGTCAGTACAGCTGCCATCTGGATGTTTATCTGGGTACATCTATCAATAACAAGAAGCTAATGCATCTTTCATTAATCTGATTAATTCAAATTGTTCGTATGTTAGGTCAGTCATTATTTGAGCATCCACTGTATCCTGGAAGTGATACTTTTTGCACAAACAAAATATTTTAATGACTGCAATGGGAATTTTTCAATGTTTTATACAAGTTAGTAAAGCTTATCTGAGTGAATGTAGTGTCTCAGTGCCATAAACACCTTTGCTTCCTTTCTGACCTCATTTCTCATCTTCCTTCATGAGTTTCCCTTCCTTTCATGGGCTTAGGAGGGGAAGTTAATCTCACATAATGTAGCATCTTCTGCAGCTTTTCATCTCTCAGTGACGATTAAAATGCCATCTGCATTGCACACGTGCTGGTTCCAATTGTGTCAATTGCTTATGATGCCAGTTTTAACCCAGTTGTCAGAGCAGACTGCTAGAACAGATCTTAAGTATTTTTCTGCTATTTAAGGACTGACACAGGTGAAGCATAGCAGGGAATATAGAGGGGAAGGGAGAGTCAGTAGGGCTGACTCATTTTTCAACAGGTTTTCTATAGATGATTCGAATTCTCTTTAGGATGATATTCATGTGATAGAGTCTGGCCCTTCCTAATATGGAATATGAAGTCAGATGTAATGACTTAAGGTTACCTCTTATCAGTTCAATGATCCTTGACAAGGGAATTTATCTCCATCAAGTTTTTGTGAGTATAAAACAGTATAACATGTATAAAACCTATAAAACATAGGATATAGGAGGGTTCAGTGATGCCTTCCACTCTGCACCCACCTTTCCCAATCTCTGAGTTTTGGCAATGCCTAACAAGGCATCATTGAAGGAACAAATGCCTAACTGTCCACCACTAAGGACAAACTTCAGTTAACTCTTGATTGACTTTTATATAATAATATAATATATTTTTTTAAGTAAAGGGAATCATACCATTTTTTCTGAAGAGCTATCTGTACTTTGTTTTCTGCTTTCTTACTTAAGATAATCCAATTTTTTCCTCTGCTGATGATTGATGAAAATCAGGAAGCTTCATTCTTCCTAATGAGGTAAAAAATAGAACTGGAAGCTACCATTTTTTCCAAGATGTATTAGTTGATTCTATTTTATAACACTTCATGTCAAAGCATAAAATGTCAGATCGGCTTTGTACAAAGGCCATATGGTATCCTGGGAAGAAATGTGAATTGGAATTAGGAAATGTATATCCTGGGTGTCTTTTATTAACTCATCCATTTATTTATTGAAGAAATATTTATTGAGTAGCTGAAGTGTATTAGGCACCAATCTAGGTGCTGCGGCAATAAAACAGCGATCACTTATCTCACCGGATGAGTTAGTGACAGTACCGTAAAAATTCATAGTAAACAGATACATAATACACTGCACTATGAGAAATGCCAAGAAAAATGAAAATTGGGTAATGGATCAAAATCAGTGCAAAGGTACTTATTGTGTCTTCAACAAATATAAAGGATTATTTGACTTTGTATATGTCATTTTACTTTTGATTTTAGCTTTCCTGTGTGAAATGTGTGTGGGGGGAGTGAGGAGACTTGGGTCTGAGATTTAGGAGTTCAAAGGATTTCAGAGTTGTCACTTGATACTCACTCAGGCCCAGATGTAGCTACCTTGCATTTTAAGACAAGTTTTCTCTGTTGTTTAATTTAATACATTATCACACTTTGTGTTTTCCACAGTCATACAAGACCTTATAACTCTTGAATTATTATAGTCTAAAGCAATATACAACTGTTTTCTCAAGTAACTCACCCTCTTATTGGATGGTCCCTTCATTTACTTAGTATGAACTGAGATTATATCATATACCCAAAACCACTTTGTAAGATTTAGGTCAGTATAGTTATCTTTGTATTATAAAAAACAATCAGTGCAAACAAGTATGAAGTATCCCATAGAAAAAGAGCAAATCTATGCAGAGCTAAAATACATTATATTTTGAATAACACACATTGCAGTTTTTATTCACAATAAGTTCTTGTAAACTTAGAGAGAGGCCAGGCTCAGTTTTGTTATTTGTCTTCCAGTGACGTCAGTGAGAGATCTGACTTTAACCATCAAAAGTCTCTGGACAAGAAGTTCTGAATGAATGGCTTTGTGTTTATAGTTTGTAGTTAGAGTATTCCATGGAGTAGCTACAGAAAATATCTTGTGGTCCAGGAAAATAATAGTTTGCCATTTTGAAAAAAGGGCAGGTTTCAGCCTAACACAATGAAGAAACCTGTCCAAGAGGTATTCATCTGTGCCAGCATCTGGCCTCCTTCTTGACAAGATGTCAGTGAAAAATGAACTCACTGAGATGCATCGTAGGTCCCCCAGGAAAAGAAAGACAGAGAGAGGACAAAGAATAAAGCTTAAACACAGCCCTTAGGAGAGGTCTGAGAACAGTTTTCAGGAATAATTCCCACAGGTTACAAGGAAAAGGCAATCTAAGTGAAGAAAAGTGAGCTATTCAATTGGTTTATGGTGGTTCACTGGATTCTCTCATGAGATGTGCAGATATTCTGAAAGGAGACCTTAGAATGATACATGTGTAAAGGATAGTATAAGGCAATCTCATTTCACTATGAATGATCTCAGCCGTTTTTCTAAACTAGGTAGAAAAACCATCATAACACATTGAAGCAATGTTTGAAGGGAGCAGACCCTTCACTGAGATGTTACTGTGGTTCCCAATGCACTGGAAATGATTCTGATGAGTCCTTAAGAAAGAGAGCTTGAAAAGTTTGTGAGTAAAGATCATCAAGTAGACACAACTGCCTGCATACACAGGAAATACTGTTACTGTGCTCAACCACCTTGTACAATGTAACTTTGCTATCAAAGGACATAGGCTAGAGCCACCAAGATAAATTCAAAATGATAAAAAGAAAACTTAACTCAAATTCTACCTAATAGAGATTCTTTGAGCAAAGAAGAATTCATGAATCATGCAGCATTCAGAACCAGAATTTCAAACTGCTCAACTTAATCAGGCTTTTGTAAATTGAAAGCAGAAAAAGAGTAAATTATTTGATTGTCTAGAGAAAGGCAGTTACCATTTTGAGGCATAATGTGGTGGGAAGTCCTTGGTTACAAGGTAGTTTGTGGTTTCTGATGCGTTAAGATTAATTTAGGTTTTACCATTTTAATTTGATTTTTTTTGTGTGTAACAATCCAAGAACTGGAACTGTCTCAGCCTCATTAGACTTCTTTGTGGTTCAGATCTCAGCATCCCCCCAAAACTCATGGCTCATGGGTGAAGATTTGGGGAGTGACTGGGTTATAGGGCATGATAATTCACTGATGTTTGTAGCTAAATATGATTTTGAGAGATGGAGCTTGTTGTATGTAGGCAGATCCGTGGAGTGTGGCCTCAGGACAGGTCTCCTTCCCCAGTTCCTTGCTTGCTCTGCTCTGGCCCCCATTTCTGCGAGCAGCATTCCTCTGCTGTGTCTCTCCCATGCTCTGCTGTCTTGGAGCCGCTGGACCATGAGCTGGAACATGAGGCAAATAAATCTCTCCTTTATATTCTGGATGTTGAGTATTGTGTTTCAGTATTGAAGAGGATGACTAAGACTAAGACTCTTGTTTTATTTGGTAACAACAGCAAAGAAAAATGACAATATCAACTTCAGATTTCAGTTGTCCATGACAGAGATGTGAATGATTTCTAGAAGATAATAAATTCCTTCACACTATTAACTTCTCTTGCATGGGGTATGAACCAAAGAAAATCATCCTCATGTTTTCCTTATGGCAGTGGAAAGTAAAGAATTTCATGGCAAAGCTCTGAGCTTCAGTGAAGTAAAATTTAACCCAAGAGCCACCCCATGCCTACGGAGCTACTTGTTTTAGTTGCCTATGAGAGAATGTGAGTATTCTGAACTTCCACTGGAAACCAGTGCAGGGGCCTTGGTCAGGGACAGTGATCATGGAGACCTTAAGTGCACATTATGGATAGTAAACAGACATTTGTGCCAAGAGAAAGGTTCAAGCTGGGTGTTGCCATGAAGATCCATTTGAGGTTGCAAATAAAGGGAGCATTGCTCAGATCTTTTACCTGGACTCTGTCAGGAGTTGGTGTACCTGCTGTCATTAATACAGGCATGCATGAAGGAATCCAGCCCTTCTAGTCAAATGTACCCATTTTCAAAGGGAGTGCTTTCTGCCGGCATGAGTTTTTAGTCTAAAATCCATTATTGTCCTGATTCTTTCTTTTTTCACCTGTAACCTTGCATGAAATCCTTTCTTGTACATTTAGAAATATGTTTTCAATTCAGATTGGGTTGGAAAGTTTTGCTGACTATCCACTCTCTTTCTGTGATAGTCTGTGCCATAAAACATGGCATCAATCATCAAATGACAACTCTGTGACCAGATAAAGGTCCTCCTCCTGTGCATTCTCCTCAAGACCATGGTCCTTTCCCCAATATGTTCCCAGCAGGGCAGATTTATTTAATCATGAGTAAAACAAAACAAAGCAAAAATATAAGCTTACAGGAGGAAAGGGCTATGATTAATTATTAATTCTCTGGTTAGTTCATTGGATTGTCCCGTGTGATCCCAACTACTGAAAAGTTCTCTCTGCTTCTCTAATGTGAGGCATTCTAAAGCAGCAGAAATCCCACAGTTGAATGGCATGAGCAATAATTATCTCTGTGATTTCTGAGCAGGTCACTTTCCACTTTTTCTCACCCATTAATGTTGGCAAGTATATGAATGTCTAGGAATCCTACAGTTTTGATTTTTTGAATTATGGTTGTATGAATTGACACTTGTTACCATCTACTGCTTATTCTGTGTCATGAATTCCATGCACACAGTAGAGGAAGGAGCACTCATATTGTACTTGAAAGAAGAAACAGGGAATGATTTGTTTGATTTTCTAATGTTTTGATTTTTATTTTTCATTATCAATCAGTTCACACCAGCAAGTCATTACTTTTAGGAGGATACACACCTTGGTTGAAAATAATATCCTTTGAATCATAGAAACATTGCATATTCTCTACTAAGAAATACGTAGTTGAAATTAGTATTCACTGTCTTTCGAGTTTTTTGTATTTATTTATAATTATCTTTAGAGATTTTGTCTATTGGAATTAGCCTTGTTTCACTGGCTGTGATTAGGCTGTGACTTTGTTAACACTTTTCTAGAAGGCTTGGCAACTGTTCTAGCAGTAAGTGTGAGCTAGGAACCTTTCCTAGTACTTTGAGATTACATATATTTTCCCATGCATTCTTTCTGTTCAAATATTTTGTATCACCACTTACAGTGTGAGCTTAGGCATATTGTACAACTTTGTCATAATCTGATTTTTCTTATTTTTAGAAGAAGTACTGATATGTCTTAGAGAAGCTGCAAACATGCAATAATAATGCTTAATAGAATTTAGTATAGTATCTGACCCTCTCTCTTGGAAAATGTGAGATATTGTTACTAAATCCTGCACATTATTGTGTTTTCTTCCTAATGGTGAATTTTGTTTCTATTGTGCCATCAATTCCAATATTCTCTGCGTGTATTTGTGTGTTTGTGTTCTAAGAGGCTTTTGGACAAATTCACATATCTTAAACCTGCATAGTTTTGTATCCAGCTTCTGCAGTCCCTTTTAATTTTCAGAATTAGTACTGCCCAGCAGGAATCTGTGTTCCAGACAGTAAGCTGCCTGCTGAGCTGCTGTTGCCATCTGCCCTAGGTCATGCCTGCCTCCCTTAATTATGTATTTTCCTTCCTAAGAATAAGCCAGAACTTCTTTTCTGTTTAAAACAAAGACTGACTCCTTGCAGGTCCCGTTTTCACAAACTCTGCTAACAGTGGATAGAAATGACCAGTTCTCTTTCTCATTCTCTAACTCTACAGGGCAAACTTTACTTGTAATCAGGCAGGGGAGCAATGCCCCTGGCTGGGCAGCTGAGATTAAATCTAGCCACTGTGAAGTTGGTGCGGGGTGTGTGTGTGTGTGTGTGTGTGTGTGTGTGTGTGTGTGTGTGCGCGCGCGAATGTGTCGTAAAGATTATGGCACAAAAAGTCACAAGCTATCTGGCAACTTTTTTGTGTGGTTCCAAAACAGAATCTCAATTCTTTTATTTTATCCCAATAAACCATCATTGGCAGCAGAATATGCCCATAGCACCAAAGCTCATAACAAGTGACTTTTATAACTAGATTATTTATTAGAATCTTTTTCTATATTTTTGGGCAAGAAATCTAACACAAGAAATCATTAAGCAAAGAAGGAGCCAAAGGCAAATAAGTTTCTTAGGTACCTGCCAGTAAGCCAAATTTCTGATTTCAGTGTTCACATTTAAGAAGTTTATCAGAGATAGCACATGGGCTTTTCAACTTTATTATTGATTTTGGGAGGTAAAATAAAAAAGTAGGCAAGCCTAGAAATAGTATTATAAAACACCATGCCATAACCCCATGAGCAAAGACTCTAGCTTTTGGTAAAATAAAGTTGAAGCAACCACAACTTGAGATTCCAGTACTGGGATAGTTCTTAGGCTAGATTTGTTTTGTTTTGAATCTTCAAATCAATTTAGGGTGACACAACTTACATTTCACCACCTTAGAGTAAAATCTGCTAAGTCAGAAATTCCTTTCTGCATTTCTACTTATCCCCAATGAAATGATTTCTAACATTATATACTCAAGGGCAGAATTTGAAGGAATATTTTTCTTGGAAGTGGACTAATCAAGACAGTCAAAATTTGGAATTACTCCCAGTTCTTCAGAAGTGAAGTTAATTAATCTGGAAGCATATCATTTGTGTATAAGAAACTCTAGAGAAGCGCAATTAGCTCAGCAATTAGCTCTAACTTTTCAGAAATATTTCTCAAAATATAGGCATTAAATTTTTCTCTCCTGATTCTCTGAGCTATATTTTTAACTGTTTTATGGCAGTTTCTTGTTAGATATACCATCTCATTGATTGATCACGTGGAGAAAAAAAAGTCCATCAGTGTCTCTTCCTCTCTTCCTGGGATAGTTCCGCTTTCTCTCCATTCTCCGTTGCCATGTACTCTTTGATCTTAATGAGCTTGTGACCGCCACGCGGTGTGGGTATCATCCAGCATCTCAGCTTATTAATTCTGCTTTGAAAGTCTCCCACCCCTCTCTTCCCGCTATTCCTCCGAGCCCTTGATTCTACTTGCCCTCTGACTGGAGCTTCACCTTCACCAATGCATTTTTAATGACGATTTTGACAAAGAACTTGAATAAAAGTAGTTTAGGAAATGAGACTTACATATAAATTTTGAGATCTATTGCTTTTCACAAGTTAGAAAATGCAGAATCATTTCTCAGGTCAGATTTTACTTCTCCTTATTGGATACATGCTAAGCCCAGATGCTCCTTAACAGAGCTTGCTCAAATGAACTAATGACTGGCATAATTATCTTTAGTTTTTTTTATCTTTTCCACATTAACAAAATCATGATATTTAGTTATTAGTACTTATTTTTTACTCCTTGGTAGTGGGGGAATTAATTCAGAAAGCACTGTGCTACATACGTAAGTTTTTGTTGTCATTTAATCATATAATTTTTTTAAATTTTGTTTTTTTTTTTTTAGACAGGATCTTGCTAAAGTGCCCAGGCCTGGCTCCAACTCGTTATCCTCCTATCTCAGCCTTCTAAGCAGCTGGGATTACATTGTACCACAGAGCATGAACACCTTTTTGTTATTGTTTTATTTCTTGTATTTTGAGTAGCAAATGAAAAGTGAACTAAGTAGGATTTTATTATAAATTCTAAATTATTAAGGAGAAAAGTTCATGAATGGATGATTACAAACAATGGCACATGTATTTTCTGCTAGTTTAAAGTCTACATTTGTTCTTTCATTCAAATTGAGGGTGTTTTTCCCTCCAAATTCTTGAATTTTGCTCAATTTTGGTCAAAGCTGATAAGTGCTACATATATTACCTTAAAAGTATGTAAGTCTCAGTCTAAAAACAGCACATTTTCCCATAAAGTGGGCTAATTTCTAGGGCAGTAAAATGCCCAGTAAGTTCATATCTTCAGTGCCAGTGACTAGGGACATAACATGAGCATCTATTATACTACAATCTTCATCACTACCTTTTCTTTTACACTGAGTTTATAAATTGATACCCTACACAAAGGTATTTGATTTAAAATACTGTAATTGCAGAGTTCTTACTATTTCAATTTAGATTATTCTGTTAACCATTTTCTACAAATTAAATTCAGCACTCTTAGTCTGTTCTCTTTTTCAAATAAATAACAAATTTAGATAAGAAGGAATCTAAAAAAAGGTAATATCAGGTTTAAGGCTAAAGGTCAATTGACTCTAAATGAACTCAGTAGAAAAATATTCTAATAAGTATATATTATACCTCATTCCAGCTGCTATATATTGTAAGAAATATATGTGACAAATGATGAACTATAACAAATTAACTTCTGTTAACAACCAACTAAACTGCAACTATAATCTTACAAGTAGATTTTATCCACAAACTAAGTCATCATCATGTTGTAAATTGACAATATATTATTCTTCATTAACTTTCTGTCTTAGTAACTTCCTTGTTTCTGAAACGAAATATCCAACACTCACATGTTTAAAAAGGAAAGATGTAATTTAACTCACTGTAGAATTTTCAGTCCACAGTTTCCTAGTTCCAAATCTGGCTGGCCTGGCAGAGGAGAAACAGTCAACATAGGGCAGACAGGAAGCCCCAGATGTTCTTCTTTCCCCTTTTAATCCATCCAGGCTTCGAACCTATTAGTTGGTGCCACCCACACCCATTGTAGACCTTCCTTCTTCAATAGGTCCATGAACCACACCTCAAACTATGCTAAACCAATCAGCAATCTGATCCATGATCACATATTCATGATCTACTCAATTCTTAAAAGTCCCAAATATGAGTACCTTAGGCTTTGAGTGTACAAATAACTAGATAAAAACTGTAATATCTACCACAAAATCCCATATCCTTCTTTAAGTATTAGAGTCAAAGTAACTGATTGATTTTATTTTACATGTTTCAAATAGCAATTACAGTATCATTGTAAAGCAACTGTGACTGAAAATTGACATTCTAATTTAAAGAAAAAAGGCAGAGTTACAGAAATACACATAAAAATTCTCCAATCTATCTCATCATACCTGAAAGTATATTGAGAAAAAAAATTATTATGAGTATTTAGATTCAAGGCTGATACTATTATTGACATACGGATATTACATTAAGGTATTGTAACCACAATTTTTAGCATTTCATACTGTTTTCCATTATCTTGTAAAACACGAGATGATGATTTCTCTTTTAGTCCTCTGTTGTTTAAAAAATTGTTCAACAAGTCAAGAGTTGCAAGAATTTGAAGGTTTAAAAATAGAAACAGTATAAAATAAAATCTCTAAAGATTCAGTGTGCATTATGTAGGATGACTTTCAGATGTACTATGATGAAAGACAAATCAATACAAGGTGAGCTGATTTTTTCCATTGCTGCCGTGTTTATCTATCAAACAGTTGGCCTATGAAAGTTACATAGCCACATGCATACATATAAATTTGTTTTAAATAATTCAAGAGATATCAAGCTACTATTTTCATATAGTAACAGCACCTAGTGTAACATTTTAAAAAACATTTTTGGAATTTCTTTTCCTACAAGTCACATGGATAAACCAATGTCCACCCTTTTTTAAAAATTTCTTGCCTCAGGGCCGGGGATTTAGCTCAACAGTTCTGGCACCTGTCTTGCAAGCGCAAGGACCCGGGTTCGATCCCTGGTAACCACATACCTATACTGGGTGTAGAGACTCACACCCAGCAGTAACCAGTACCACATACCACTGTTCTGGGCATGGTGGCTCACGCCTGTAATCTCAGCACTTGGGAGGCAGAGGAAGGATTGCTGTGATGAGTTTGAGGCTGAACTCAGGGCCAGCCTGAACTACAAAGTGAGACCCTGTCTCAAAAAACCTTAAAAAAAAAAATTCTTGCCTCATGAATATTTTGATATTTACCTGGTCTATCATCACTACTTTTACTTTTCACTTTGGAAAAAGGCTTACAAATAATGTCATGTTTGTTTCTTCTTAAATAGATTGAATGCTATGACCAAAACAAACACTAAACAAATGGCTAATGGGGTAAAATTGAGAAGAAAGTGATTTTAATAACTTCAGGCTGTGGATGTGTTTGAGTAACATTTTGCTGTCTTTGCTCAGAAAGCACATGCTAATGGACTGGGTAGTGATTGTTGATGTCAAATATCCAAAAGAGAAAGATAGTCCACTTAATTAGGAAATAAAGTTTTCATTTTGGTGTAGTAGAAGTATGATCATATTTTCTTTATAATTTTATTTCTAACCATTAAGATTCAATTCTATAAAAGACAGAGTGAAACATTTGGAGAGATTAGAACAGTACAAACTGAATGTTGTTTGAATTCAGCTGCCTAGACATTATGATGTTCTGTAGCACAATTCAAATTTAATATATTTTTATGAGACTACCAAGACAAAGCCAGGTGACTTTCATGGATGACCACTAAGAAGGCACATAATTGATCTCATCTCTAGTGACTGTTTTTATTAAGCTTTGTATTAGCCAAGCTGTATAGTCACTGAGATATGAACTTTTATTTACATAGTAAGCTTCACTCTTATAATCACAAAAAGAGGTTGCTGTCAGTTTCTGGGCTGAAGGAAAAAGATTATATTTCTAATGAGCCAAATCTGTGCAAATGAGAAAATAATAATCTCCTCATAATTAGAACTTCCTTTTTAGACTAAATATTGGCCATGAAAGTTTCAAAAGAAGAAAAATCATTTCATTATTTGCTTAAAACAATCTATGTAAATTTATGCCAAGTTGCTGCTGGAAAGGGAGAATTAAAATGCTTTGGCTTGTTTTCATAAATGTGTACATTGTTGGAACCTCATCCTAATTTTCTAGTCAAAACAAGCACTGTTCTTTTCCATGGAGTTTAACAGCAGAGACCAATATGCTGTCTATGTATGTAGTAAAAGAAGTTTACTGTGAAGAACAATATTTATCAGTCTTTCTGAACGTGCTCTTCAGGAAGCAGGTCTAGAGTGCCCTTTACATAGATGGAGAGGGAAGTGGAGTACCCAAGTTTTATATTTCTGGGAAGTCAACACACGTATGCACAGTATGCAACCTTGTGCATACCCAGTAAGTACTTCCTGATTCCCACTGAAGGAATTCTGGAATCAGAATTAGAACTCAGCAATGTGGCACACACGTCTGCTATATAGTCATCAGCAGCAGAGTGAGGGAAGCACACAGTGCTTCCTCCCCGAGAAGGAAACAGCATCTCAACAACCTGAGCAGTTCAGCTTGTGAGCAGTTGTTATCTGAAACTTGAGACACGTAAAGCATGTGTACACATGGTTGGAGGTACTAGGCAGCACAAAATGAGGTGACACATGGCTTGACAGAGCCATAACAGTTTCCTGTCTTCTTTTTCTGACTCTCATGCCCTCCTAAGTCCGCTGAGCTTCCTGTCTTTCTGCAGCGTGCTCCTCCTGAGGCTCATGATCAAGAGAGTTTCAGAGTCATATTGGGGGCAAATACCCATTTTGGAAATCTCACAAGAAAAGACAGTGTCAGAAGGAAATTTCAGACTGAAAGGGAGAGTAAAAAGAAAAGGGTGTAAATCTACCTGCATCACCCCGTAGGAAGCCCTGTCACACAAAGCACAGACCTAATCAAAGGTGAGCACATGAGTAGAGAGCCTGGAATAGGGCAACAACATTTTCTTATAGGGCAGGTAGTTAGGAATTATCAGTTCAAAACCCACAAATGTTCCTTACAGTAATAAATACACTACTGTGAATTACCTCAAGTAATCACTGTGAGAAACTGCTAAGATAGTTCACACACTATGGGCTGTGTTTTAGAGAGTCTCACGTGGCTCTTAGTGGTGATTCTGCTGTCCCTAAGATCAGAAACTGGTGATGTGAGAACTTGACTCATTTTTCCTGTGTCTTGTCCTCTAATTGTGAAATATCTGTGGATTACTTCATTGCTGGGCCACTGAAAAACCAAAACAGGTCACTCATTTCTTGTTCTTGTTGGTTTTTATATCTTTAGTGACAAATGCCTGATAAAGTTGAATACCCCAGAAGAATACTAATGTGACAGTCTAATGGGAAATATGGGTCATGCTGATAAATATTTCCAGAACTAGTGAAAAGATTAGTGTAAGCCAGGCAAGGTGATACACACCAATGGTTTCAGCCTCTGAGAAACTGAGGTGGGTTGATTGCAAATTCCAGCCCAGCCTGAGCAATTTAGTGACTTTGTGCTGTTTCTCAAAATAATAATTTAAAAAAATGGGTTATGTAGTTCAGTGTGAAGGCTTTGGGTTCAGTCTCCAGTATAGAAAAAATACATATACCACCAATCTCATTATTGTATATTGTTATAAACAAAGATTGGTGCTCCTGAGAGAGGGCTTTGATCTTCTGTACAAGCTCAGTAATTATATGACACTTTAAAAAAATTCCTTCCAACACTTTACTAGTTGTTTGATCCCTTTAGGTCACTTGAAGTCAGAACTCTGACCTATAAAAAAGAAACAAACTCTCAAGTTTTGTGGACAAACTAATGATAAAAGACCTTTAGATATAAATGTTTAAATTATCCCAGATAACCTATGTTAATCTTATTGACAGCTTATTATTAAGTACTAATGATACTTACTTTGAAGTTCAAGTCAGCATTTTGGAATCAGTGACGTATTGGTTTTCAAATTTCTTCTCACAAATCCAGACCAAAGAAACCATTAAATATGCAGACAATTTTAATGTAAAAGGAAGCTATAAGGTAACTATCTAGTTTTATAGGGGTCAAATTTCTTCCCTCTAAGACTTACTACTTTATCATTCACTAGACTGTATTCTCCATCTCCCAGTAATACAGAGGACACACACACATATGTAATATATATATATATATAAAACACACATATGTAATATATATTAACATATATATAATATATTAATATATTTATATTAATATAAATTAATATTATAATATAAATATTATATTATTATAATATAAATATAATATTATTAATATTATAATATAAATTAATATATTAATATATATTAATATATATACACACATATGTAATATATATATATTAACAAAATGACCTCATTAATTCACCAGAGCCTTTAAAACCAGTTTTATGTACAATATTTATATAGCCATAAGAATCCAGGATACAGAAAATACAAAAAGACAGTCAACAGACTTACAGGCAGCTTGCCATGAAAGATACTACAATGCAGAGTTTTAGTTTATAACTACACTGCCACCCCTATTCAACCTGGACTAGAATTTCAGCTTATGAAATCTTCTGACCCTGATGGTAGTGCAGCTCTGAATGTATGAATCGACTACAAGAAGCTCTCATTTCTTGAGTGTTTTGCCAAAGTTGTAGACTATAAAGAACTTTGTTTCACCCAGAGCATAAATAGACTAGTTAATACAGTGAATATGGCTAAATTGCTCTGACTTGTTCTTTTCTGAACTGCATTGCTGTGTCATGGGTGTAGGACAGTCAGAATTAATGACATGGTATGTGGTGTTCATGGAGCAGTACTTGTCAGATGGGTGGTCCTGGTATAAGTAGTATGAGTCTGAATGAGAGAGGTAAGGGGAGGTTTTCTAAGTATATTATGACTATCTGCTGATGAATGATGGTGCCTCAGTTCGACTTCTGTGAAAGCAAGTTGGTGAGATGCAGGATTTATCTACTATGGTGTCTAGGGAGGAAAACACAAGCATTTTACCTAACAGCTTACCTTTGGTTCTCTCCTCTCTGACTTAGACTTCATTGCATTTGCCTTTTGAATTCCTGATCAAAACGAAGAGGTCCTGGAGGGGCAAAGGAAACACCATTTTCATCCTCTAAAATCTGTTAATTTAAGTCTATAAAACAAATGGACAATGGACAGATTAGTAAGACAAAGTATAGAACTGCACTTTGCTCTCACTTGTTTTATGAAGACCAGTGGGTTTCATTATAGCAAACTCGTCCATGCATATCACATAACTTTGGACATTTTTACCCCACACGGCCACCTCCTTTGCTCTTCCTCCACTGGTTTCACAGCTTTTGGAAGGAAAGTTTTAATGTGTGTGTGTGTGTGTATGTGTGTGTGTGTGTGTGTGTGTGTGTGTGTGTGTGTGTCTCATATCCATCCCTCTATTGCTTGATCTCATAACCTCTCTCCCTCTGTTCTACAAACTTATGAATGTGCAAGCACACAGGAGTCATGGAAGGGTAGAACTCATAGAAGAGCCAAGTGATTGGAGGATAAATAGTCTCTGCAGAAAGGAAAAGGAAACAAGGACTTCAAGCAGTTTCACCATAAGAATAAAAGCTTTTTGGGAAAGATTAATGGGCCCACAGGACAGAAAGTACCTAGGCAAAATTTTATCTGGGCTCTGAGTGTAGTATTAACTCTTGTCTTTTTGCATGTTAATCTTTTATAAGATCTCATCTCTCTGTAGGTCAGAAAGATTCAGGCTTTGACATAGAGAGAGGGGCAAAAAGTGAAAGGTGACAAGGCCACAAGAACTTGGTTCTTTTTTAGTTCAAATAATTGAACATGTCTAAGGTACATATTTGAGACATGTCTCCTGATCCATTAAAGTGAGGTACTATTATTTTCTTCTTTTTTTTATAGAAAAATATTAATATTTCATTGGTTGTAAGATGGAGATAAGGTTTTTACAGATATCCTTAGAAGTAAAATGTTTATCATGAATTTAATATGTTTAAAATTTTCCAACTAGATCAAGAGGCCAATACATGCTTGTAGAAAAATATGCAAAATACTATTAATACTAATATTCATTCATAGAGGCCAACTGTTGTAATCTTATAGGCCAATTACTATTAATGAAAGACAAATAAGAACTGTCATTATAGCTTTAAACATCATGAAGAATCCCTTAATTCATTTCAAATATCTTCACAGAGGCCACATTTTAATACTGCCAAATAATGCAGCTAGCATAGGGGCTTCTTTGTAATCAAATTTGATCACTGTCAGTGTCATTGTATTACGCAAATACTTAGATGGAAAAATAAAATTGTTTTTGATTATAATTAATATCTGATGGGGTGTTCTGTATTCTCAAGTGGCATTTACTTAGGAAGTGAGGTGTTTTCTTTGATGAAAAGTTTTTAGGTTTAATTTTTCATATAGTTTCCAGCCTATCTTTATCACCTCTTTTTCTAATGCGATTATTGCTGCTATGCATGCTATTTAATGTTTTTTAACAAAAAGATACAGTTAGTTTTGTTTTGTTTGGAATTTTCACTGGTGCTTTTTAAAATGAAATGGTCAAGTGTGGCCATAAACAGAGAAAGGAGTCCTAGGGAACAGGATGTGATACACAGCATGGGGAAAACACTAGGTTGCCTAAAGCCTTTCTTGGGGTTCCCTTGGAAAAAGCAAATCAGAAGAGAGAGAACACTTTAGGACCGGCAAGTCTGAGTACTTTGGGTTGGCTTTGGGCTGTCGGGTGGTCCCTGGATGTTAGCATGTGGCCCTCAGTTATGTTACTTCCTAGGATGTAAGAAGCAGACTTTGGAGATATGGCTCCAGACATGTATTTTGCATGGAGAAGGTTATCCCTTGCTGTCTTTATGAATTGATTAGCTCCAAGAAAAGCAATCTCTCCAGCCAGAAGTAATTTTTAAGACATCAAAGCAAAGTGTACAGAAAATGAGAACATATTTACAAAGTGGTATGTTTCTCACTGAAAAATAATTAATTACTATTATTCCTCATCAGAATTATTTAAAACCAACCCCTTCCCCATTTAAAAATTTTCTTTTCATATTCATTGTTTAACCCTGAACATCACTGCAACACTGAATATAACCTGTTTTAGTGCTTACTTGAGAAAATTTGGCAGCATAACAATCCGTCTTCTCTGAACAATAGAGAAAAGAAATGTAAACAATGTAATGTTCTCTGAGCTCAAAAAAAAAAAAAAAAACCAAAAACCTTAAAATGTAGAAAATATAATCATAGAGAATCAAAGAGAACTGTGGTCTCAAGCATCAGCCTCAGCTATTGATAAAACTAAACTTGCAGTCAGGGATGCTGAGGTATAAAATATTCATGCTGTCATTGGTGCTGAAGGCAACCTCTGATTTATTTGCGACTGGTAGTAAAGCATTCATAACAATGCTATGATACTCGGCTCTTATAAGCCCCAGGAGGCTTCTGTATTTTTCAAGTTTGCAGTTCTGTTGCCATTGCTATCATTTTTATAAGGAAAGATGGGCTAAGCCTTGTCTGAGCTGACTTCAGTGGTATTTGAAGTCTTAACTCTCCAAAATGAAGCCAAAATCAAGGAAACTGGGCTGCTGAAGGAGTCAGGTGGTTCCTGGACCTTCCAGATAAGCCCTTCCTGGAGAGAAGCTCTCCTGTTTCATGCCCTTGGCTAGTCCAGTGATAAGGAGCTTCAAGCAGTGCCACAACAGCTGTTTGTTACCACTAAAAACTCTACAAGGTTCATTATCTCTGTGAAAAGACCCAGGACCTTTGAGTGGGAAAGAACACAAACTAATTTGAAAAAAATACATTTTCCTCCTTTCTTTTACAGGAGAGAAAAAACTTCCCATCCTTTCTCAGACAGTTTAATTTAATCTAGGGAATAAATTACCAACCAATGGATTAAGAAGAGAAAGGACATGCAGATTTATTACATGTAAACACACGAGAGTTCTGTGAGCAATGAAGGGACAAATGATTGGAATTTTTCATAGTATCTGAATAGGGCTTGAGAATAAAAGTGATGACAAGTTGCAAGAGGCCAGGGGAGGAACTGCATGGAGGACCAAGTTCTCATTATGTCCAGAGGAGATGTGTCAGTCATTGCCAAAGTCCAGGGTGTCTGACTCCCATTTTTTTCTGTGATACGGCAGCTCCTCCCTTGGTGATGAACTTGCCCAGGAGAATAGTTGTGACAATTGTGTGTGTGTGTGTGTGTGTGTGTGTGTGTGTGTATGTGTGTATATGTGTGTGTGTGTGTTTGTGTGTGTGTGTGTGTAAGAGAGAGAGAGAGAGAGAGAGAGAGAGAGAGAGAGAATCAGATGATGGATCTTGAGAGAAAGTCGCTCTCTGTGCTTAGGTGGCAAGAAAAAAGATTGACAAGGAACAGGAAGGCAGGAAAGGTCAGAGTGACTTTGGTTCTTTAGTTCAAAGCACTCACCACACCAAAGCGCCATACTGTGGAATATCATTTTCTGAGCACTAGTATTTCCCTTCCATGAGCGTATTGTGTGTCTTACTAATCCTCGGATTTTATTCTTTTTGTTGTTATTTAATGAAACAACTTTTACAAAGTGCAACTCTGAGGATATAAGGCTTTACTGATTCTGTACTAGTAAGCAAAAAAGTAAATAACAAAGGACAATTAAATTAGTGACAAATGCAAATATCACTAATCCAGTTATGGATTTTTTCACTTCTTACATCAGAGCCTACAATAACCTATCATTTATTTATCTGCTATTCTTGGTAGCTTTTCATAGATTCCAGTTTGGCATCATTCTACATGCCTTTTCTCAGTGATAAATACCATTCACCTTTACATTACTAATTTGTTAGCACTTAATAACAAATTTTACCAAGGTTGGCCTATAAACGCATAAATTCTTCAGTCGATGGCCACATCAGTCAACTTGTATTATTAAGAAATCCTTACATTTTAATGAGAGGTTAGTTTATAAAGAATAGAAGTATTTTCTCAAGCTGTAAAACTGCTTAAGGGTGACAATTACCATATTATAGGGCTATAATTCCTGGGGCTAATAATGCCTTTAATAAGTGTGATATGGATGGTCTGGATCAGCATTTCCAAATCCCTGGTGCATCTCTCTCAATAAAGATTTGGTTTCAGGACCGTAGTGTAAGAGCTGAGTCACTTCCCACTGCTCACCAAACACGGGACCACACGAGCCCAGGAGCATAGTTCTCTGATGCTGCGTCAGGAATGTAGGCCTCCTGCCTGTCCCTGGTACCTGCCTCTGCTTCTGCACTTGGGCTGCCTCTTCGGATGTGACCTTGGCAACTTATTGTCTGTGGTCTCCCCATTTGCATCTCTCTAGAAGAGCTTTTCCAGGCTTAGCGAATAACAGCTCAAGATGCTCACTTAAATTTGAAGTTTAAATAAACAATGAATATTTTTATTGTAACTCTGCCTAAAATATTTTATAGGACATACAGAAAAAAAAAAAAAGAATCATTGTTCACTTAAACTTAAATTTTCACTTAATGTCTTATATTTTACCTTTTTAAAAATTTGTTTGATGGTACGAGGACTAAACTCAGGAACTTGTGCTTGTGAGGCAGGTATGTACTTACATTTTATCTTAACTTACAAACTAGTGTCAAAGTATGAATTGGTCTATGTCATACTGTAGCGTTATTGTTTTATAGGCATGCTCTGTGCTGTGGAAAACCTTACTATACATTGCAGGAGGTGTAGCAGCATCCTTAGCTTCTACCTGTTAAAGGCCTGTAACATGTCCCACCCTAGTGTGATAACCAGATATTGCCAGTGTCCTCTGATATATTTAGTGAAAAATTTGTGTATGTGCTCACACATGTGTGTGGACTTCTAAACTTTTAGAAGTTCAAAATAAATCATTAGGAGAGTTTTGATCATTTGTCTTTCCCAGTCAAGTAATATGAAAAAAATGTACTAAGAATTTCTGAAGTAGGTTTTCTGAAAGTTATGAGATTAAAAAAAATTGCCGAAAAGCGGGTATTTCCTATTTATTGACTTAAAAATCTGTTTTCTTATATCATATTGTCTGTACACAAAGATCAGTATGGCAATAAGAGCTTTTTGAATCTCATATTGTTAATTTTACTGTTTCACTCTATTCCTATATCCATGAAAGGATTGTTTGTTTGTCCAATGGGTCTATAGGATTAAACCCTAAGTACCTTCCCCAGTCCTCATAGTTTTCTACTAACTTCTTCCTGCTCCTCTGTCTCCCAACCTTGTTTTTTTTTTTTTTTTTACTTTATTTCCCAGTGCTCCTCTCCCATCTACTTCCTGCATTAAGCCATATGAACTAAATCTGTTGCTTGAGCACTTTCTGATTGTGAGCTTCCCTAGTCTGCTGTCCTTCATCTGATGATATATCCTCTAAAAATCTCCACTCTTCCAAGAAACCCTCTGTTTCCTGAACCCGAAAAACAACTCTTCTTTCTCTAAAATATTTGTGTTACTTACAAACACAAACTACCTTTTCTCCTATATTAGAAGTAGTAGCTCAGGGATATACCTCAGTGGTACTGCACAAGGTCCTAAGTTCAATCCCTGGTACAAAAAAATCACAAATTAAAAAAAAATAAATTAGAAACAGTGACACATCACCGTCTGTCCCTACCAGTAAAGATATGAATAGATTCAAGGTCTGAGCCATTGTTGCCTCCTTCAAAGCACGGCCCCTGTGCAGTCCCCCAAGTGTTCTTCTATTTGGGGATCTGCACATGTGTTAATTTCTACTTGGGATGTCGCTCTTCACATATGCTTTTCTGACCTCATCTTTTAAAATTCTCACAGCTCCCAGACTCCACAACATGGATGCAGAGAGGCCAAGTACTGTTGTGAGTCATCTTGAGGGTCAAGGCCAACCTTCACATAACAAAAGACAGATTAACAAGAGCACATGACAGATTTACTTAATCAAATTTTTATGTGACATGGGAGACTTCAGCAATGAAGGCCCAAAGACCAAGGGAAGATTGTCTATTTTTATTTTGAAGCTTGATATAGATCTGTGTAGAAATGTAGCAGCAAGTGCCTGCTAGGCTAGTGTCTACTACCCAAGTGTTACAGCTCAAAACTCAGCACCGCCAGTCCAGAAGAATGGAAGAGGCACTCAAGAATTTTGCAAGTGTACTGCTTTATTCTAATGCCAGTGGACCAGCTTGGGAATTTTCTGCAAAAAGGGTTAGTAAAAGGGCCTGTCAAGTCGGGCTTTTATGCCCTCCTTTCAGAATATGCTTGAAGTAAGGGAGGAGTTACACTTAAACCTCATTTCATTGGTTACAAGCTTACATGTCTCATTGGCTAGTACAGTTTACAGACTACAAGCTCCATTGATTAGAATGATGACAGATTTCCACCTATAACAGCAACAGGTATAACAGTCCCTTGACAACAAAGGAACTTCTAAGCCAGATTGAACAGAGTATATTGAGCCTCCAACCCTCAATTGTAGCAAAGGCTGCAAAGCTCAGGTAGCTCTGCAGTGAACTTAACAAAGTTTAAAAAGTTAAACAACGGACAAGGGATAATTCCAGGCCTTCCAAGAAGCAAACTAGAGCTTTGCCTGAGTGGAAGTTTTTACGAATTCAGTTTTCCCCTTTCAATGTGATTGGATAGAGAATGTAAGGAAATGATAACAGACTGAAAGGGGAAACACAAGGTTGTCAGGATCCTGTTGGCCTCTCTGTAAAGCACTTCTTCCTCCTCGGTGTGAGGCTGGATTTTCTCTGGAATGAGAATCCTAAATTCTACTATCACATAACGATGTCCCAGAACTGCTTTAAGGCCAGCTCTTACAGTAGGGTTTCTAGGTTTTATGCCTGGCTTTGGAGAAAAGGGTTGTAATTTCTATGACCTACTTTGAGGGTGGAAAAGGAGCAGAAGAAAAAGTGTCAGAAAGATTTTGTTTCTGAGATTTTTTGTCAAAGTACTTGACATGCCAAAATACCATCCTTTGGGGTGCAGTGTTTTTGATCCTTACCACATTTAATCTTTCTTCCTGGTTTATTTATCCCTGTATAATTACAACTCCTCCAGATACACTGTTCTTACTTGTTTTTAATCTGTCCAACCATTAATCCTATTTGAGAAGTCATGAGATCAAGAGACCCCTTACTGATGAATAAAACGTGGTGATGGGTGTGTCTGTGGGGCCTGACGGTGCGCTGTCTGTACTATCTCTGTCCTGACCATTGTAAACTAAACAGCTTTGCTCTGCTACTCCTTTATACTATGAGACTGCTTTTGGTCCGCCTGCTAATGTTATTCTGAATTTTCTGAAAACTGGGCTAAATAAAATCTTTCTTTCCCTAAGTTGTATCAAGTATTATGTCTCAGCTGCAGGAAAGCAGCCTAATACAATCTGCATCCATTTACAAGTATATAATTTTCACTAAGATAGGTCATTTTTCTTTTCCATTTTACTACACTTTTCTTCAGTACCTAGAGTAACTCCAATGTTCAATAGACAGTAATAAATAAATTAAATTGTAGAACATGTGAAGGTACTTTTTAAAAGTCCATCTGAAACATATTTGATCCAAGGGAATGTTGATAAAATAATTTTGACAGGACAAAATTTGCCCAAGGGTAGACTTCTAACACGTACAACCAGACCCAAACTCATCATTTTATAATCTGATCTTGAGTTTATTTCACACAGAAGGCTTAGGAGGAAAAAGCTGAAAAACTGCATTGATTGCAATTTGGGATGAAGATTTTGAAAAAGACTCCCTTTCTTGAACTGCTGTGATATTGGACACTGCAAATTCCACAATTGCTGATGGCACAAGTACTGTATTACTTGTTACTAGCTGAGTAGGTCAAAAAATCATATTGAACCTACAGGAAAGAGGAAGAAAGCTGTTTTATAAACTCTTGTTTCTTTTTCCTTTTATCCCTTTTATTGTCTTCATAAAAGTTGTATTTGTGAGAGGCAAGTGCCCTCTGGGGTTGTGTCTACATGGAAAGTTAAGATATTAAGCAATTATTTTTGTGCCATTGATCAGCCAGAGCAAATATGGCAGATTAGTAGATTATTCTCTCAACCACATTGACCAACCATACATGAAATTGACTAGTTAATTTAGAATTCCCAAGTCAGCATTAACAAAGACAGTGGGTTGGCAAACTTTTAAAGAAGCAGGTAGTAAATTTTTGTGGATTTTTCGGCCATATGGACTCTGCTCTCTGTTGCAGCTACTCTGGTTTATTATTCCAGAGCAACCATAACAGGTAAACAAATTTGCATGCTTGTGTTCCTATTAACATCTATTTTATGGATATTGCAATTTAAATTTCTTGTGGTTGTTGTATGTCATGAAATAGCTTTAAAAAAAATTTTTTTTTCAGCCAGACACACACAGCAGACCAGCTTTGTCTTCTTTTGTGTAGTTCTCTCCCCCTTGCCATTTCTTGAAGATGTTCCCCATGTTCTCTTAGATCTCGAGCTGTGATCTAAGCAGGGCAAGATTGGAATGGAGTAGTCATGGTAAATGTATGTCTGCTGAGCCACAAGTTAAATGAAAGGCATGATTGTGAGTAAGCAATAAACTCAATGTTCCATTTGATCTCCAATTAAGATCTTTTGGAGCCATTATATTTTTATTTAAATTTCATTCTCATTCTGCTACTTTCTGGCCGGTAAAATTCAGGTCTATTAATGCTTATACTGACTCTTCACCTTACATTTTAGAAAAACTCATTAATCATTTCTTTTAAAAACACTCATGTATGAAGAAATGGAGAGCCAATGGAGAGTCATTTTTTTTATGTGCTGTCTAATGTGTTATATTGTTTACTTTGTGTTAACTATGAAAGGATAGTTCTCGCACAAGGTACAAGTGTGCTGGGTGCAACGCTGTGGAATCTTAGGAACACTGATCTTATAAACTTATGTTTTTAGATTATAGTCCACAAAGATAGAACCAAGGGTCAATTCCTCTCACTAAGAAATGGTTAAGTCATTTGCTTACAGCTTGCATAATCCTTAATGCTTTTATAGTATGGCCTTCATGTAAACTAAAGAATATCTTTTCCAGGCCTTAATTTTAGGCAATCATTTATCTCAACCTCCAAAAATTCTTCCCTGAGAATGTAAAAGGTTCTGTTTTATATTACCCACCTTGGAGAAGAGGAATGTTGGTTTCAACAACTCACTTCTCACAGAAAGACAGAAGTGGCAAATGGAAGGGCAGAAGGTCATGACTGCTTCTGAGGCTGCTACTGAAGTTTTTAACTTCTTTGAGTTCAAAGTACTCATCATTCCAAAGTGTTATGCTTTGGGTGTCATTTTTCTGACCCCCAACATCTCAGAATTCTAGTTTACAGCCTTTGCATCAGTTCAAAATATTTTGACTTAGATGCATTGTTCTTTATTCATCCTGAGCTAGAGGACTTTCTTTTGCTTCTTGTTTGAAGAAATAAGCGTACTTTTATCTTGGCAGGGGAAAGTGGGGTTGCTTCGTTGGAAAGAAGTCTCTTAAGACACTGATAATGTATTTTCAATCAGTAAAATTAGCCTTTATCACTTAATAAATGAAATGAGTCTCTTCTCTGCTTGTTATATCACAAAAGATTAAGATCTCTTGTCAAGAGTTTTAATTGGAGATTTGAAAATATGTTTTCATCGAAGTGCATTAGCACAAGCCTCTCCTCCTTGTGCTTTCTGTATGAAAAGCCAATTAAATGGTTTCATTGCTGATTGGCTGGAAGCCTATACAACTTCCTGACTGCAGGCCATTAACACCCTGGCCTGAAGTGCTGACAGGAAGATGAAAAGATTTACACCCTCTGATTTCTGTATTAACAACAAGGACAAAACAGTATGTGGTCATGTCAGTGGATAATGCAATTTAAAGATAGGATTTCTTTTTCCACAGGTGCGTTTGTCTCTGAAAATTAGCAGTTCAGTATGGTGTGAATAATAAGGTTCTTCTGTGATGAGTTTACGTCATATAAACAATCTGTCGTGGACAGGTTCATGATGTATGAGGCGATTATCATTTTTTATATGGTAGAACTTTAGCCAGCCTATTTTTAGTTTATAAACTCTAATTGCTTAGAAAAAATTGGAAAGGAACACCAAATATGGAAATGCTCTGCTTTTTAAAAGAACAGTAAATATACAGTTCATTAAGAGTTAAAAATTCATCATTAATTGAAAGTTATTTCATTTCAGTTATCTAGCACATAATTACTTTTTAACAACTAACAACTGTACACTATGATAGTAAGATTGATTTTACCATTGAATTACTTACTAATTTCAATAATTATACATATTCAACAGAACATACGTGAGGTTGGTGCATTGTATGTTTGTGTGTATGTGTACATTCCCACATAAAATATAAAGAGGTCAATATATATATTTCATTAGAATTGTACACATACATTCCTTATATCTCTCTCTGCATATAAACACATATGGTAAACATTAGTAGTGTATACAAGTACACATATATAAATGTATCAATATATCCTGAAATATATTCAGATGTTGAAGACCTCCAAAATATAAGATAGTAAATAGGACTTTGAGATGGGGTAAACACATATTTTTTATATTTGAGATACATAGTACCATAAAATGAAATGACTGGACATATTTGATCTCTAAGGCCTCTTCCAATTTCAATTCTAATATTTGTTTAGCTTCTCACTCCTATCATGAGGCCACTTCAAAATTCTGGAAATGATGGTAGATGGTTATTGAAGGTTAGAAAGATTACAGAAGGAGTGTACATGAGAGATGATTTTTCAGTAATGAATCAGACAATTACCATTAACCATATATTATTGCATATGCACTATGTGAGGCAGAGAAGAATACCAGATAATTATAGTCTTCTTGCCTCCAAGAAGTTCATATAAAATAATTTTGAAGAGATTGTAAATATTGATATCAAATCTTTCAAAATAAACAGGACTAGTAAGTGTGCTAAAAAAATATAAGTAAGCCCTACATTTCAGAATCAAGAGAGGTCACTTTAAATAATGTAGTCTGTATTATACATCTTGTTTTTACAAATTAATCTGATCATGATTTTTTAATAACAGTTTCAAAGACATACAACTCTTAAGAATCTAAATTATTGTAAGTTGTAAAGTCTAAATAGCAATAATGATTCCCCCTATAAATTGAAGCCACCATTAGAATAGTCTGCACTGAAACGACTATCATCAGAATTTTAAGGTGAAATAAATCACCTGAAGTAGGCCCTTTTAGACTTCTCTGAACAGATGGTCCTTTGCCTAAATGAACAAAACAAAAATAATTACTCTTCTATCTAATAGGACTTAAAAACAAGTGCATTATTTGATATTTCCACTATGCAAGACACTGAATTTTCACAGCAATGTACAGTACAATATACAGTTATCCTATCCTCAAACAATCTAAAATTGAATCAAGTAAGAGAGGAGATTCATAAAAACATACCATTTGATGAATAGTTGCTGATTGCCAATTATTACTAAAGATAATAAATTCCAAGAAATTTCAAGGAAAAAGAAGGAAAAGATTTTAGTTGGATGTAGGAAGTTTTCTCTGAATTCAGATACTTTATCTGTAGATTCAGAAAATATTTACTCTGTGCGTACTATGAAACAGGGAATGAGAACAGAATATTGGACAAATCCAACCAAAGCTGAGCCTTCAGTCAAGGTAGGACAATGATTATCACTGGAGAATTTTACAAGGCAAAGATTAAGTATGAATGATTTCAGATAACCCAAGAAAAATGTAGAGCACTGTCATGCACTTCAGATAAAAAAGTTTGGAAAAACTTCTTTAAAGAGGTACATCACATATCACTCATAGAGGTCTCAGATTGGTGTATTCTTTGGACATTTTAAGAGATATTTCTGGATCTAAGATTCAGTTCAGTATCAAATGTCCCAGAATGATAAACTCAGATTGCAATAAAATGCAAGCGTGTATCTGAAATCTCATCCTGTTGTAGTTGTGCATTTAAATCACTCTAAAGACTATCTTTCAGATCCTCATATGCTGAGACAATGAAAAAGGTAAAGCACATAAAAAGAATTTTATTTAAAGAAAGCAAAATTTGGTGCAAAGTGAATCAAGAGAACTTGAAAAAATTTTAAGATAACTGTAGCTGTTTCAAATTTAGGCTTTTTTGGTTACTTGGCTTTGTTTTGTTTTGTTTTGTTTTGAGACAGGGTCTTGCTGGGCAGTTCAAGCTGGTCTTGAACTCACTGTGTAGCCTTTACTAACCTTGAATCTGTGATTTTCTTGGTCCCAAATGCTGAGATTACAGGCATCCACCTCTGTATCTAGCTTTTCAAATTTAGGCTCTATATTTCCTCTTTATTTAAAGACTAAATGACATTCATTGAGGTCTAAAATGTAATAGGTCTTTTCAAATAGAAGGAAAATCTTCAAAGGGGAAGGGGAACTAGAAAGGGAGGGAGCAAAGAATGAAATGAAAAAATTTGAAAGTGAAAAGGAAAAAATAGAAAATAGCTTATATTATGGAATGAGGAAGGGAGGGATGAGGAATGGGAAAAAATAAGAATCAAGATATATTATGTACAGGTACAAATTCCTAGTGATGAATGTGATGTATACCTAAAATGTACTAATAAATTCCATTAATAAACATGAAATGACATTAAAATGATACATTGGTCAGACTGCGGAGAACCAGAGTCTGATTTGGATAGCTACATAGTGAGAGTAGGTGACAGTGAAATAAACAGTCATTTTTGACTTTGAACAAAGCAAAAGAAATAACTTTTCAATTTAAGTTGGTTAGCTTTCACTACTGGGATGTTTATTGACTTTTTTTTTTTTTACCATATACCCCCCTTTTTTTTTTTTAAGACATGGTCTTTCTTTATAGTGCAGGCTGGTTTTGAACTCATCAATCCTCCAGCCTTTGTCTCCCAAGGACTAGGATTACAGGCGTGAGCCACCACTCCTTGCATTGTGCTATGTGGTACTGATTGCTGGTGAGCATGAGTCACCACACCTTGCATTGTTGTATGTGGTTACTTGGGATCAACCTGGGCTTGTGAGACAGGTACTGGAACCACTGAGCTAAATCTCCAGCCCCTAAATCCCCAGTTTTTAAAGATCCTCTGTTATGAATCTTTATATTAATGGCTTGATTTCTTAATCCTGGTCAGCTTTTAATGCAGCACCTTTGGTTTGCATGCCTTACTTTTATTAATTTCCACTAACATGTTTACCTATAAAACGTGAGCAGAATTAAAATCTAAATATTTTTTAATTTGGAAACTCAGGTTGATTCTTGACCCATCCCACTCTTTCATAGAACACACCCAACTTTCAACAAATCCTTTTGTTTCTTACTTTTCCTGTAATCCCACTACCACTCCACTGGCTGGAACATTATTTCCTTTCATCTTGATTAAGGGCAAGTTTCTATGTGAGATTTCTGTTTCATCTCAAATTTTCTGTCACTCTTTCAAACTGTTCTGTACATGAACAAGGATGCTCTTTAAAAAAATGAGAAACCTAAGTATAAATGATTTAAAGAGAAAAATAACAGAAGCACATAGAGAAACATGGAGGTAGCCTCAGTAGAGATGGGAAATGGATCTGGAAGAAGTTGAGAGAAGGGAGAGGTGAAGCAGGGGGAGAAAAATGATGAAGGGCAATACATGCATTATCAGTCTTTCATGCCAACTATGATTCCTATGTATTGCAAACATATGTTAATACAGTGAGCCTGATCACTCTGAGAATCCTGTAGAAATGTCTGAATTGTAGTTGAAAATAAATGCAAAGGTATTAAGATGAGGTTGGCATCTTAATTGTATGCTTTTCCACTTTTCCAGTTTAATGTCTTACCATGTTCTTCTTTGCCCACTGCTTTGTTCTCTGTTTTGAGTCATGTTTCTTTTAAAGAAATAGGTCTTGATACTTTAATCTTCATTTTTAAAATCAGTGATATTTAACATCAGGAAACTTAAAAACAAATTTGAAAGCAGGATTGTTGGTGATTCTACAAAAATAGTATAACTGTTCAGATGCTTGAGGCTTAAAGCTGTTGGAGTGAATAGTTTACTTGCTACTGCATACACCTGTACATTTTTTCTGTCTTTCTCTGAAGCAGTAGAGAAATGTAGCTCTGACTTTCTAAGTGCCCTTTCTCCATGATTTTTTGATGAGGTATTATAAGATAAAATAGGGCCTAAGACAATGATCTCACAGCTGACCTTCATGAAGAATTTCATGAGGGATGTGTACTGTTACTCACCTTGACATTCTTCCCTTGCTGGTAACTGCTGTGGAACAAGCACCCCCAAAGATGTAGTAGAATAAGTCATCATTTCTGGCTTTTAAAATGATGTACTTTAATTTAGGTAAAACTGAGACATATCCCAAGCTATAACCTTTGGACATTTTTTTTCTCTCTGAATGGATCATTATAACAGGTCACCTGGTGACTCTGGGTCAAGTTACCCAAAAGTCTGTGCATTTTAAAGAAGTTTTGATTTTTCTCATGATCTCAATAGAGAAGGTTAAACAATCATACAAGATATGTGATTCGCTAGAAATATTTTGGTTTCCCATGTCCATTGTACAAAGATAGAGCGTGCAAATGCATTTTATTAGCTACTGCTTTCTCCCAGTAGTCATGAATCAAGATTTAAATTATATGCATTTACCAGAAGTTTCTAATTTAAACTATTATTTCCACAAGGTTTTCTTTCTTCTCATTTTCAGATAGATTTTATGTGAGGAAAAGAGATGCTAAAATTATGAGAGGCAAACATTGACTCTATTTGATGTGAATCTTAGCTCTTATCAAATTAAGTATAATGAATTGTATACCAAAATAGTCTTTGAGCAGACGCTACTCTCTCTGCTGCCTCTTTATATTAAGAACTTGTTCTATTTCTGTTTCTCTTTTCTTTTGTCTCTATCTACAAGTTATGACTATAGGACTCAGGTACATACATTTGACAAGAGAAAATATACTGAGAAAGGAACAGCCCTTCCAAATCAACGTGGAGTAAGAAATATTGCCAAGCAATCTCAGGGGGTGTCATTTACAGTTCTGTAAAACCTATACTTGTATTGCTGTAATGCCTTGTGTATACTATATACTATAGTGCCTAGTGGGTAGTGAATCAATGATATTCATAATAAAAACAACATTATTATATCTTATATAGTGCTACTATTTACTCAATCAATGCTACTGGTAATTAGAAAAAATACACTTGGGTTAATAAATTAGAGAGTAGAAGATAATTTAATCTTTTTGATATCAAGCTCAAACTTTAAAGAAGTCATAAGCCAATACATTCTTGTTTCATAGACTTTTGAAACTAGTAGTATAATTACTTGCTACATTTTTCTGCTCATGGGATTCCCTATCACTCGGGCTTTGTAAAGTTTCACTTAGAAAACATGCTGAATGTGAATTTTACATCCCCATCTTAGAATCCTCAAATCTAAAGTAGTGACTGATTTTCTGAACCTACTACAGTAACAACTATCATATAATTTAATTCACTATACATGTTGGTTTAATACAATAGAACATATGTTATTGCCTTTTGTTCAGTGAAATAGAGATTAGTCAAAATTTATGAGTGCCACTGTCCATCTAAGAGTAATATCAAAATGAGGACGTCATAGCTTCCATCTTCATGGAATATATAGCATTTTTATGGTCAAAGCATTGTTACCTAGGAGAAGATTACAAATAACACTGATCAGAGAAATCAAAGCTATATATAAGAAACCATCAGCCAGCATCACACTAAATGGTCAAAAACTGAAACCTTTCACACTAAGATCAGGAACAAGACAAGGATGTCCTCTCTCACCACTTCTGTTCAATATAGTTCTGGAAATATTAGGCATAGCAATTAGGCAAAAGAAAGAAATAGAGAGAATACAGATAGGAAAAAAAAAGAAGTTAAGTTGTCATTATTTGCTGATGACATGGTACTCTATCTAGAGAATCCTAAAAACTCAAAAAAACTGCTGGACCTAATCGCCAAATTTAGTCGTGTAGCTGGATACAAGGCAAATATTCAAAAATCAATAACCTTTGCATACACAAACAGTAGACCCACTGAAATAGAAATTGGGGAGTCAGTCCCTTTCACAGTAGCACCCCCAAAAATAAAATACCTAGGAATCAATATAACAAAGGAAGCGAAAGACCTCTACTCTGAAAACTACAGCACTCTGAAAAAGGAGATAGAATATGATATCAAAAAATGAAAAGTCATACCTTGCTCCTGGGTAGGAAGAACCAATGTCATCAAAATAGTCCCCAAACTATTATACTATACTACTATATAGATTGGACGCAATTCCGATTGAAATTCCAACAGCATATTTCAAAGATCTAGAGAAAAAAAATTCAAACTTTCATCTGGAACCACAAAAGACCTAGAATAGCAAAAGCAATTCTAAGCAACAGGAACATGGTGGGGGGTATTACAACTCCAAACCTGAAATTATACTATAAAGCCACTGTGATAGAAACTGCATGGTACTGGCAAAGTAACAGACCTGAAGATCAATGGAGAAGATTAGAAGATCCAGAAATGACTCCAGATACACTGAGTCACCTCATCTTTGACAAAGGAGCCAAAAAATCCTCAATGGAGGAAAGATAGCCTCTTTTTAACAAATGGTGCTGGAAAAAACTGGACTTTAACCTGCCAAAGACTAAAGCTAGACCTAGCTCTTTCACTGTGTACCAAGCTAAAATCAAAGTGGATAAGAGACCTAACTATTAAAACAGACACTCTGAACTTGCTGCAAAACAGGTTAGGTAAAACTCTTGAAGACACTGGCTTAGGGAAAGACTTCTTGAACAAAACCTCTATAGCACAGGAATTGGCAGAAGAAATCAACAAATGTGACCTCATTATTTTAAAAAGCTTCTGCACAGCAAAGGAAACCAATGGGAAAAAAAATCTTTACCACCTGTGCCTCAAACAAAGGGCTATTATCTAAAATATATAAAGAGCTTAAAAAAATCAGCCCACCTAAATTTAAAGACCCAATTCAAAAATGGACATCTGAAATGAATGGATACTTTTCAGAGGAAGAAGTAAGAGCAGCTAAGAAGTATATGAAGAACTGCTCAACATCATTAGTCATTCGAGAGATGCAGATGAAAACAACACTGAGATTTGATCTAACTCCACAAAGAGTGGCTGCCACTTCAGAATTAGCTAGCAACAAATGTTGGAAAGGCTGTGGAGAGAAGGGAACCCTTCTGCACTGCTGATGGGACTGTTGACTCATACAACCTCTGTGGAGATCAGTTTGGAGATTCCTCAAAATCTAGGATTGGAAGTCCCATTTTAGCCGGCCATTGCTCTGCTAGGAACATACACAAAGGAATTAAAAGAGTCATTTCACAGCGACATATGTGCACCAATGTTTATAGCAGCTCAGTTTGTGATTGCTAAGTCTTGGAAACAACCCAAATGTCCATCAACTGGAGACTGGATAGAGATAATGTGATTCTTTTATAGAATGGAGTATTACTCTGCCAGTGAAAATGATAAGATTGAATCATTCATACTGAAATGGATGTACCTTGAAGATGTCCTCATAAGCAAAATAAAAAGGTCACAGATGTATAAATATATCTTTTCTCTGGTATGAGAAAATGAAGTTGTAAATGAATTATAGTATGTATAGTTGATATTGCGAAGTAGATAATATTTAAAAGGAAAGAGTGTAAGGGTAAATAAGGAGGGGAAAATGAATATGGTAATAAGAAAAAAGAAAACAAAGATTGTGAATAGAGGGGATGGGGGAGGCAGGGCTAGGGGAAAATGGAAAAAATGAGAAGTCATGTCATATTCTGGTACAAAGTCTTAATGTTGAATGTGATTATCATGTGCATTCATAACGTACCAGTAATGATAACTTAAAGAAAAAAATCACTGATGCCCCTTGTGTAATATGAAAAAGCAGGGCTAACAGAGCCTCATGCTTCCTCAGCACTAACTGAATTACATGTGATCACCCCAAAGTTGTATGGCTTTTGGATTCATGATTTTTGTACTTTATTTTCTAGCTTAGAATGTCCTCTTGAATCTCATGTTACTAGTGATTCCTGTTGATTATTCAATAACCAACTCACATTTCATCATTTTGGTAGCTTTATTGTCTTCTCAGTAGGCATTTTTAAGGAAACTTGATGATATAATTGCAGGTCTGAGCTGAAAATCAGTGAAGCAGAAAAGCTAACAGTGTGAGTTCCAGTCTGAGCTCAAACCAGGAAAAGATGTTGGCTCCATCTGAAATACCCTTATGCACAGACAGAGTCTCTTTTACTCTATATATTTGTATTATTTGGGCCTTCAGTGAATTGAATGAGGCATATCATCACTGAAGAGGACATTCTGCTTTACTCAGTGCACAATTCAAATGCTAATTTTATCCAGAAATGACCTCATAAACATGCCCACAATCTTGTTTGACCAAATATCGTGGTGCCTGATGACCTAGTCAATGTAACACATACCATTAATCATCAAGCTGATTGACTAGTTGACTGAATGAATGATTGGCTGGTAGTAGGCATACTTGGCAAGGTAACCTAAGTAAAGTAGGGAAGAGAAGTTGATAATAACATAGTGTGAAGCAGAATACTACACCAACAGAGATAGTTTGCTTCTTTCTTGGATTATGTGCTTCTGTTCAGTTGTATACAATTGCTAGTGGGCCCAACAGATATCTGCTGCATTCGTAATTAACTTTCACAAGTGTTGTGAACATTCATTAGCCACACATAATAAGATTTAAGCCTGATGAAAAGCCTGGCCTGAATTCTGTAAAATTATTCATTGCTATTGATTATAAACCAATCTCAATTTTTTGTAACAAGAATTTTATCTGCAGAGTAGGGAATAAAAATAGTTATTGTCAAAGTCTTTTGCGGTAAATGTCTCTTTGTGAAATCAATATGCTGATGAATTACTTGCAATTTGCACTAAGTATAATACACTGAATAGAGTGTTAGAAGTGTTGTGAAAATTTCCTTTTGTACATTTTAAAATATATTTTTTAGAAAAAAATGAAATAAGTATTTCCCTTTTAAGTGTTTCTTGATGTAACTTTCATAGTTTTCTACTGTTTATAAAGTGGATAGCTCAAACTTTGCTTAACCTGTTAATAATTGTTCAATTTGCACATTTCACATTATTTTAAATAATACTGTACTAAATAATTTCATGTCACTATCATTTTTCATATATTTATGGGTACTCTCCAGGAAGTGAAATTACTGGGTTAAATCATTATGATGCAGATTGCCAAATCACTTTTCCACAGTGGTGTATAAATTCATGCTTTCAGAAGCTTGTTTCATTATCTTTTCAAGAGATTTTTAATATTGATAGGCTAAAATACTATGTCATTTTGGCTAATAATGAAAGTGTTAAAGAATATTGTTTATATTAAAGTCTTTTCTTTAAAGTATTCTTCTGCATATCTTAAAATAAAACAACTCGTAATTAGTTGGTACAAGAAATATTAGTTTCCACTTAATATATAGATAGATATAAGACAACAGCCTGTTTCAGACATCGAAGATATAGTGCCACAGCTAAGATGAAAGGTAGGTGCCACTATATATGGTTTGCTATTTGGTTCTATCTGAACGAAGTATTGCTTTCCAACTTTCATATAGGAGAATTGCTTTGATGTTCTCTATAATTTGATTATATTTTATGAAAGATCTATATCCAGAAAGACAATACCTTATGAGTTTGAGGAAGAGGTGGTAAAGCTCTTCATTATTTAATCTCATGCTGGGAATAGATACTAGATAATAACTCTGATGGCTGAAAGGGAAATTATTAAAGTGCTACCTCAAATAATGCTTTCCCAAACTCCTGACTCTGAAGTTAATGAAAGACATTAATGGCCCAAGCTAACTCATGACAGTGTGATTATGATATAATTATTCATAATAAAATCAAAGGAAGCAGTTCTTACCTGATAGTTGTGCGCTGAAATCCATCTCTGTATTTACTGGCTGAACTTGTGTAGTAATAAAATTTTTGCCCTTCATAGATGGTATGCTTTCCTAATTCTTCGAATGACATTATGATCCCGAGGATGTTACTAACAGGGCATAACACTAGGTTTCACAAACATCCCCATTACTTTTCTGCTATAAATTTTTACTTTAGTGTAATAGCACCCAGCTGTGTATCTCAGTACCTCTCTTTGAAGGATATAGGAAGCAATCTGTGTTTACTGTTAGCTGTATGCACCAGTACAAAAGTGTCAAATTGGGATTTTTACCTACCTACTCTACCTAAAAGTTTTGCATATGTTTACTTGAGAATCACACAGGGTAAAATATACCCACACTACTCTATGATTTATTTATGAAAATTTCTTTTGATTTTTCTGGTAGAAGTTACCAAGTTCCATGCAATGGCACAGGGAAATCCTGATTTGAAAATTACCAAGGTTAAAAATGAATCATCAGATTATTTTTGCATGGATAATGAAAGTGATCCATTATGGTTAAATACATGTTTTTATATCAGAAAAGTGATTTGGGAGTCGATGATGATGAGGAGGAGCAGGATGATGCTCTCTTTGACACTTGCCATGTGAGCCAAAGTTCCTGTGATAGTGAGATGGAGCAAGAATCGACTGATATAAACACAGAGATTGAGGACTTCCTTGATTCAGATGACAAAACAGCATCATAGTGCATATTTGATGAGTCAGAATGTTGCAAAATGGTCATGCAATCAAGTGAAATAATCTATTGTTAGAACTATGTGAAAAAATCTAATGAGAACTTTAGCAGGAGTGAAACCTAATGAGCAGAATGTCAGGACAGCCATTCAGTGTTGGAAATTTTAACAGACAAAATGCTACAAGATGTTGTGATCATAAGAGATACACAAAGGCTGAAATGCACCAATAGCCATATTCAGAAATGTATTTATTATGATATCTCCCCACCTGAATTGAAAGCATTTATGGGTCTGCATAATGGTAACCACAGGAATGCAAATGACTTATGGAAAAGTGATAGGCGTGTGCTTGAGGTATGTAGAATAACAATGACATTGAGGAGACTTTGTTTCCTTCAGATTTGACTCAGACTTGATGACAAAGCCATCTTCCAAGAAAGAAATGAACTTATAATCTGGTTATTATTTGGTCATTGTTTGAAAGATTTGTGAGTAACTGTCAAGCAATTTACACACCACATGAATACATGACTATTGATGAACATTTTGTAGCATTTCATCACCACTTTACTTCAGGAAATATATACCAGAAATTCCTTAAATTTTGGCATAAAAATTATTCCCTTGAAGATGCAAAAATTTATTATGATTTCAATTTGTAAATTTATCCTTGCACTCAGTCACCATTTCTTATTCATATAGTAATAAATCAAATGATGCTATAAACAGACTTGTTGCTCCAATATCCCAAACTATTCAGAATGTGACATTCACCATTTGGTTTACCAGTTTCCAATCCATGTTACATTTGCTAATAGAGCACAAGTTGACCAATATAGGTCATATACACAGGAATAAAGAATTCCAAGTGAAATAGTACAATTTCAAGACAGTTGCAAAGTATGATATTTGGTTTTCAGAAAGATTTACAGGGGTCTCATATATGACAAAGAAAAACAAAATGCTGTCAACATTGTAGCATTTTGGAAATATTGATAAACCTCAACAAAACAGAAGCCTGAGATATTTTTACAGCAAAACCAAAAGTGCAATAGGTTTTGCTGAGTTCTCAGCAACTGTGGCGTCACTATAAACACAAAGTGTTGGCCAATGGTTGCATTTTACTCAATCTTAAACATGTTTGGCACATTTTGATAGTTTCCAGAGAAAATAGTAAGTAAAAAATGCAATAGAAAATTTTTCTTAGAGGATTGGGACTAAAACTTTTAAGAGATCATTTATAGCAGAGGAAAAACAAAATGTTCCCAGGGAACTATGCCAAAAAATTTTGTTTCACACTGGTGAACTAAGTGAACCTGCAGGCATAGCACCCAAAAGACCTACTATAAGAACAGAAAACCAAAAAGATGTCAGCTGTGCCCTACAAGAAAGGACACAAAAAATACAAAGCAAAACATACACGCTACCAGTGTAAGCAATACTTGTATATAGAATATACAATTTTCCTATGTGAAGATTTACTTGGGTACTTAAGTCTCTTTTTATTTGACAATTGGAAGCAACAATTATTTCGTTGTAAAATTCTATTGGTATTTTCATTGTAGTTCATATAGTTTCTTTTCTTTCTTATCTTTTCAGTTTTATAAATAAGTAAACAGCTGATATGAAAATGTTGGTGTTTAAACAAAATACAAATTTATAATTTAATAATTTATATATTGATATTTTATGTTCCTGTTTTTTACACATTGCATAATATAATAACCTCCTGACAAAACAGAAAGTCTAACAAGATGTCAACTAGTGTCCTACAAAAAGGCCAGGAAAGCAAACATTTGCTGTCAGTGTAAGTGATACATATGTATGGAACATGCTATTGTCATGTGTGATGATTGTCATGTATAATAGTTGAGGGAAAGTTATGTTTTTCCTAGAGTGCTATTGGCATTTTAATTATCATTCACATAAGTTTTACTTATGATGTTCTTCTTTAGACTACACCAAAAACCAATCAATGTTGAAAATTTTGATACTTTTTATCAACATTCAATAAATATTCAAATGTCTTTATTTTGTGATTTTTTGCATTAAGCATTCAAGTTTAATAAAGCTTATAAAATTAAAATTAATAATTCAGCAATCAGAATATTCTAAAGAATAAATGTAAGTTTGACACATTCATGTTTATGTGCCTTTACAACAAAAAAAATGTATTATGGCCCATGAGTTATGAAGGATAATTTTGGAAAACTCAGAATTATTGCATGGATTTGAAGGTCATTGAGAAAGCATTTAGCAAATATCTTAAAACCAGGCAGTGAGCAGCTCTTGGGTTCTGGGACTAAAGAAGTCCTCACATGATCAGATATTTTTGGCTCTTTTGTTCCATCATTTTAGTATGTCTTAGTTGTTTCGAATATCTGGGAATCAACGCCTCCAAGTATGTTATGTTGGACAAAATCCCAAACTGATTGCAATTAGGACTTGATGACATCTCTCCTTCCTTAATTTTGACCTGGAAGTGGAGTTCACTTTGTGCTGCTGAACACTCAGAGCACAAAGGATCAACTGTGATCTGTTCTTTCTATTTTCCTTTCCTTTCCCTGTCAAATTTCTATTATGACATTCTTTTGAGTCCCCTCTAATTGTCCATGGGGTGGTTTCTTTTAAGATCACACTCTGTGTAGGTGTGACTGGCACCTTCAGGCACAATGGCTAGGTCAGGACATCCTTATTTGAGCCTTTGCTTTTCGGCCAGCCATGTAGGAAAGCAAGCACCCAAGTAAACAAACAAACAAACACAAGACAAAGAACAAAGAGAGAAGGGAAATGACAGCATGCAGAGGGACATAGGATGTACAGGCAGAAACGAGCTTACATTCCACGAGGATTTTTAATTGTCTTTGGCTGCTTGGTGCAGAAGGCTAAATCTAGAAAAATTCTGTTCAGCTTACCTTTATTATCTGCCCTGAAGCTAATTTGACAATTAAACAAGGGCAAACAAGGTCTGTCTTTGAAGGGACATAACCTTCAGGCTTTAATTTGGCAGAAACCAGGCATTTACAGGAGCCTCCCAATGGCGGGTCCAGGATATTACCACGCTGCTGAATATTTGAAAGCAAGACATGTTTCTAGCCTCAGCATCTGTCCCCCAATTGATAAGTCTCTTTTTATTAAATGAACTTTAATTACTTAATAATTAGACCTTCCACAGGAGAAGATGTGGGGGCTGATAGTCTGCCAGCAAGGCTAGAGGGCAAATCAGAAAAATATGCCATTTTCAGATTAGAATTTCAAAGGAATAGGCTATTCTGGGGTTATGTGGGTAGAGGAGAGCCCTCCTCCCCAGGCAGTGAGTCTTGGCATAAATATGGACTGTGAAATGCTTAAATTCCAAAGTACTTTAGAATTCAATAAGTGAGAGTGGATATCTAAGATATTCTAACTTTCTGACAGGACTTACAGGAAAAATTCAGAAGATTTCTCAGTCTGTGTGGTTTGCATGTCCCCGAGTGGAAGGACAAGGTGGGGCTGTTGTTCTTAGTTTAATTCTGAAAGCCAAAAACTTTTGATGTCCGCACAGATTCAGCAGCTTTCCATTCATTGCCATGGTGATTTTTACCTTTTTCTAACATCACAAAGGAAAATCTCAAATTTAAAAAAAAAAATTGCTGCTTTTGCTATTAACATTTCTACTACCCTGGTGACAGCAAATATTTTGGTTGTGGCTTAAAGCTAAGGAAATCTGTATTGTCTTGAAGGCGAATGATGCCTGTAGCTGCTGGCCAACTGAGTTCAAGCTGGCCCTGAGATTTCGGATAACTTTTTTTTTTCTTGGAGACAGTGATAAGAAAGGATGGAAATCCTATGCAAAATGTCTGTTGACCCTCAATTTACACTACTGAATCTTAAAAAAATACATTAGGCATTGTTTCTCTCCAAACACTACATTCTCTTTTCAAAGGAAGGCTCTGTGCATGAATAGACTTGACTATGTTCTTTATTCTCAGCTTTTTCTCATGTTACCTAAAGAAGTCACTGCTTTCTCCAGCTCTTCTCCCTTCCTAGTACCTCCCAATGGTTAGAGCATGGGATATTTAACTGAACTGTAGCAATAACATATTTTTTCATTCAACAAATATTTGATAGCTAATTATTTGTCATGTGTTATAGTATTTACAGTACAGAATAAAATAAAATCTTGCTATATTGGAATTAGCCAGGAAGATGACCATAAAGTAAATTCCACAGACAATAAAGCAAACCTTCACTCTTCCTAGCATAGATAGTAAATGTTTTAGAAATAACTAGCCTCAAGCAGCATTTAACAAAGTAACATATATAAATAGATGCTAACGAATCTTTTTAGTATTGAAGTGCTATAAGCTAATAATTGAGAGATCCATTATAGAAAGAATAAACAGAGTGGACCTGTTTCTCCACAGTAGCCTCATAATGGCTGTATATCTTTTGCTAAGAGCAATTAGGGCTTTCTATACACTGTAATTAGTACTGGTGACATCAGTGTAATTTCTGAGGCACTTTTAATGTGTATTAGTCACTTAAAAAATTAGGATTAAAAATGTTTGTCATTTTAAGGACAGGGATAAAATTGAGCTTCCATATGTGTCTGACTTTTACATATGTAAAACAAAATGTTCCTTCCTTTTTTTAGTTTCTCACTAATGGGTTCTGGTTTTTGTCAACACGTGGAGGTACACATAATGTCTACACCTGAGAACGGATGCATGTAAGAAGCTTCTAACTAGTGCAAGTATTCCTGGGTTTAAGGCTGTCTTAGCATCCTGGGCCAGGAAAGCTGAGAAGGTGGGAACTTTGACTACGGTTCATTCTTGGAAATGACCTTCCCCAAGGCTAAACACGGAAGTCCTCTGATGACACTAAAAATAAGTCTTGTAGTATTTTCATTTGTGCAGTGGTTCTAGTTGAAATTTGTATATAAAAATTCTATTTAGGGCAGAATATATTGTTTTTCTGAAATATCTACAAGAGATAGGGTTTAAAACATCCCTGCAGATATAAAACCAACAGAAGTTTATATCTTTATATAAATTGGCATAATATTTCCATAGAATCTAGATACATCCTCATGGAGATAGTAAATGATTTCTTGTTGACCTCTAATGCTTATAACAGTGGAAATGTAAATACCACATAATTAGTTATACTTCAACCTTTAGTACAGACACAAGTGGTTTTTTAAATTCAAATCTTTATTCGTACATTATGAACACACATCACCATCACATTCAACATTGAGAGTTTGTACCAGAATATGAATGACTTGATTCTCATTTTCCCCTTCCCCTCTGCTCTGCAACCCCCATCCCCTACATGCATAAGCTTTGTTTCCTTTTTTTCTTTATTATTGTCACATTCTTTTTCCCCTCGTTATTTACCACTACACCCTCCTTCCTTTTAAACATTTTCTATTTCACAATATTAACTATACATACTACAACTCATTTACGTCTTCATTTTTTCGTGCTAGAGAAAAGATATGATATTTACACATCTGTGAGCTATTTATTTCACTTTTGAGAACATCCTCAAGGTACATCCATTTGAGTCTGAATTACTCAATCTTATCATTTTTAATGGCAGAATAACACTTCATTAATGTATAGTTTTAATCCACAGCTGATTGAACTCACATTTGTGGAGCTCAGGGGCGTGCCCAGAGGGCTGGGGATTGTCTGTGCTCACCAAGGCACAGAGTCTGCTCAGATCTGTGCTGCCCTGTGAGGTCCAGGAGTAGAGTCATGACTTACGGCAGAGACTCAGCCAAGGCATTTTCACTTAGGTTGGAAAAATAAGGTATTTTTAAAAGTGTAATAATTCACTGCTATATATTTTGTAAAACCATCAAACTCACTTGGAAGAGTCTTGCTCTCTTCCATATGTAATATGGAAATGATAAATCTACTTACAAAACTGTTATAGGCTAGGGGTATAGTTCAGTTCCTGAACACTTTCCAAGCATTAGCAAAGGGCAGAGTTCAATCCCTAGCACTGTAAAAATAGCGAACTAACTGTTGTGCAGATTAAATAAGGTCATTTATAAAGGTGTTTATCATAGTGTAGATGATAAAACTGAAACCTTGCCTTAAATGATCTATATATTGAGAGGAAAAGAAGAGATTGACTTCCATTGTGCCATCTAGTCACCAACCCAAACTGCCTGGGGGTTTAGAAAGGGACAGAGCCAAAATTCAAACACAGTTTTTAAGGTGTACATGTTTGCAAAACATTTGAACTCACCTAGAACCTCAGCAAATATTTATGTGATTTTTTTGGTCAGTAAACATTTGATATATCCTGCAGAAGTAAAATGCACAACATAATACAAATGTACAAACATATTTCAGGCATTTATTTATACAACCCTGGTATGGCACCTGTAAATTATGAGTACTATAATATTTTTAAAGGTTTTGAAATGGTATTCAGTAAGACTAGGCAAAAGGTGGGCTTTTGCTCTCAGCACCTTACAAGTGACTACAGTTTGATGAGTAGATGTAACAGAAGAGGGATTTTCTTTTAAAACAGCTATCATGAAAATCAAAAGGAAAGCATTTTTAGGACTCAAAAATTTTAACATATCTGAGAATTGATTTGAAAATATGGATGATGAGCTTCTTGTACTAAATTATTGAGTATATAATTAAACAGAAACCTTTTGCCCAGAATTTAGATAGTAAGAAAATACCAGAAAATTGAGGAACATCAGAGTTTCCCAAATGAAATTTGAAACATTAGGAGAATTTTGGAACACTATTTTAGTTCTGTTCAGAACACAATTGAATGAGGAAAGAATAGAAGTGGGAAAGGGCATGGTTCAGCAGATCATATGTAATCTGGTAAGTTCAAATAGGCTCTTGGTGAGCAGGAAACTATTTTTATGAGTATCTAGTTAAAATTATAATTGCATAAAGCACAAGAATCATTTACATTGTATTACAGCATTAAATGAAGCTTGAAAATATTTTATTTTATTTTTATGAATTACAGTGAGTTCAATGTTCCTTACTGAATGCCTACACTCATACCTTGAAAATATAACACCAAGCAGAAGGCCAGTAACTTACAATTTCAACGTGGCTACAGTACAAGAAGAAAAGATTACACACTGCTTTTGTAATTTACTACTATGATGAATAATCAAATTTCCAAACAGTGTATTGTTCATTATTCAATAGGATGAAACTCCGACCCTTGTTTATTAACATTTGAAATGAGCACAAAGCACTTACTGAATAAGAACATAGAATAGGAGTCAAGTCTATTGAGTCTAATTCCATTACCATGCAGTCTCATGCCTTATGTGGAATTCTTACAGCCAGATGAGGTTTATATAGGGAAACAGTTGCTCAGTATTGATTTGAATTACTCTTTTAATTTTATATTTTACTCTTTGTTTTACTGAACTTTCTTTGAATCTAAGGATATGCAAATGTAAAACATATTTTGTAATTAAATTTATCAAATGCCATGTCTTACCAAGAACCATATATCTTACTATGTAAACATATTCAGATGTTTTTATCAAACTACAGAAATATTTTAGTTTCTCCAACATTTTGAAATATATAACTTTATTTTATAAGGAATCATTGTGATTTAACTACAAATTGAAAAACTATGAGTGGAGCTGAAAAAGAAAGTATTGAATAAAGCATCAAAAATTTGCTTGAAAGTTGCTACCCAACATAGGCTTCAAAACATCTGCTACTACTCATTACAGTTTTCCTTTGTATAGTCTAAGGAATCCATCCTCCATTTAAGGAAAATCTTTACATCTACACTGCAGTTAATCAACAACATAATAATGCAATTGAATCTTCTTTTGAATAGATTCAAAATCACACACTACAAAATGTCTGGAAATTGGACTTTAAATAATAAGGCCTGGCACAAGTTAACTGATTACTTTTGTTTTGTTTTTTTTATTCCGGCACAGTTATAGATTAGTTTCTTTGATAATGCAAGAAGAATGGTATTAGGCAACTGGCTGGCACCTTCTGTAGATGCATCTGTACTGGTGATCCGTGTAGCCCTATAAACCCAAGTTCTAGAGTTTAGTTTAGGAATCAGATGGATAACTTTAATTATCTATCTATCTATCTATCTATCTAATATATATCTATATAGTATAATTATATGTTATATATGGGATAAATTTTAATTGAGAAATTAATATTTGCATCCCAATGAGATTTCTGCATTGTCTAGTATTAGTCATTTTTAACAACTGTAATAATGCATCTCCTCAACTTCAAGGCTACTTGTGTATATAGAGGTATAAAGAAGACAACCTTTGGCAGCTTGTACCTACTCTGTAGATGATACTGATGTAATTTTATATTTCCAAGGTTCAGTGTAACACAGACTTCGAACAAAATGTAAAATTCTGCTGTCATCTGAGGGAAGAGACTAGACAATCTCTTATTGTTTCTGATATTAAATTATGATATTTGACCCAGGTCGTCATAAATTTATCCTCTGTCCTTAGCTACATTGTTGTCCATTTATAGGAAAAACAAAGTTTGTGAGAATCAACAGGCCCAAGTTAAAACTAACAGTATTTAAAACAGAATAAAATGGAATATGTTATTGAAAGAATAATGGTTCAAAAACTCAAAACTTCACTTATACCTAGCACTGAGAAAATTTTTGCTTAATTAGAATAAATACATAAAATAAATATTATAATAGCATGACATATGTTTGGCTAGGTTTGATTCAAACCCCAAAGTGATGAGTGTATCAAATTTTATTGAAAAACATACATCTAATTTAAATGATCTCAGGAAAATTAAAATGAATTTTGGAATATCAGAAATAACTGCAATGAATAGTACAGAAATCCCCAAGATATATAACTATTTTTCATGATGAATCTGCACTAACAAAAATACAAAAAGTAAAATTATTGGGTTCTATTAGTAGTAAAATAATAAAAATGTCAATGATTTATCAATGATGACATAATTCCTAAAAATTTCTCTGTAAACAATAAAATCCCATTGATGTCTTCATGCTCAGTAATTAGGATCATAGATACCTTTGTTTATAAAAGGGGGTTAGAGAGGACAAGATCAGAATATCTTGTCACTTTTTCCTGTAAAACAGCATGATGGAAGAGGCTTCTAAGGCATCATCTTGTAATCAGAAATGGCCAGTTTTTTCTAAATTCTCACCTTCATTTCCCTAATCAGTTACATGGGATGAATGCATCATTTTCACATGTTATTTCATATGCGCATGTTTGTGGTCATGTAGGTCAACTTTTGTCCTTTTTATAGCCCAAGATACAATAGATGTCAAAAAAATCATACAGAATAAATAGCCCAACCAAGATATTAACACAAGCTATTTAAATTTCAACTTTAGAACTTTCTTAGCACACTATTCCTGAGAGATGCTAATGATCAATTGCCTTAAGCACTCAGCCCATAAATGATTGCTCTGTTACTTTAATTGGCAGTTAATACCATTCATCTTTCTTGAAAACACTGTAGGTTATGCCACATGACCATCCTTAATAAATCTCTTGGCTTGATACCTTTGTCTAAAGCTGAGAAATTGGAAGGGCTCTGCACCTGGATTCGGAATAAGGAGGTTGCATTTAGATGACTGAAATCTACTAACTGCGAGTGGAATTTCCCTTCTCTGAGCTTCAATTTCCACCTGTGTCAAATTAGATCATATCTGCTCTTTACTTTATAGGGCTGTTCTAATAGCCAACAACAAAGCAATGAGCTCCTTGGGATAAAAAGTGATGTTGCTTTTAGCCACCACACCCACTCATAATGTCTGACAGGTGACCTTCTAAAGTGAGATGGGATTGAAGAAAATAGCTTGTAAATATACCCTCCCATAAAGAATGCAAGGAGGGATTATTTTGCTTGGTGACTAGTGTTCCTCATCTGCAACACTTACCTTTTCCTCTTTGTTTTACTCCTAGGACCACTGAGGTTCCTGTCGCAAACAGAGTCTGTGACAGCCTTCATGGGAGACACGGTGCTGCTCAAGTGTGAAGTCATTGGGGAGCCTATGCCAGCAATCCACTGGCAGAAAAATCAACAGGACCTCACCCCGACCCCCGGAGACTCCCGCGTGGTGGTCTTGCCCTCTGGAGCACTGCAGATCAGCCAGCTTCAGCAAGGGGACTCCGGGATCTACCGATGCTCAGCTCGGAATCCTGCCAGCTCAAGGATAGGAAATGAAGCTGAAGTCAGAATCTTGTCAGGTATGTCAGTGTTTTTTGTCCTCTTCAGAATGACATAGTGTAGAACAGATCAAACTACACATTTTCCTTTAAACAGTTTTTGTACTTTTTATACGTTTTGTACTTGTATGTTCAGTTTTGTTTTTCTTCATTTCTTCTTTTCTTACTAAAGCATTGGTAGGTGAAAATATGCCAAAACTATGCTTGTCATTGAAATTGTTTGGAAAACAAATACAACCTTTGGCCTAACTTGTTCACTTATTCTTTCACTCGATCTATTCGTGTTCAGCATGTCCTTCTTTGTGTAAAGTCCATTGATATATACATCGGGTATTATTTCATTTTTCTCTGATTGATAACAGTAAAAGAGAAAGTTATCATCCTTATTTTCAAAATGTGAAAGTGAGAATTAGGGAGGTAAGACTCTTCCCTAAATTAATATTGAATCTATATTCAATCATCTATATCATCAGTCAATCTATATTCATCATCTGTGTGTCCATTTCTACCTTCATGTCTGTGAAGGACTGTGCTAACTACAAGAGATACACATCTGATTATGAGTGACAGAGGCTGACCTGTTAGACTGCTTGATACATATGGACACACAAATAGTTACAAGAAGGTGCAATAACTATAATGACAGACAAATTTGGGTTTTGCCAGCTTTTCTTTTTCTTTTTCTTCCCTGGCAAATCCTTAAGACTCTGGGTTCATTTTCCTCTTATAAAATTTCAGAATTTGGTTGAACGTTCTCTAAGATCTCTTCTCTTTCGATGAATGCTGCTTTATCATCTGTCTATTTCCCCCCTTTGTCTCACTAGTAAGGTTGACTTGGACTCATGTGAATCCCAGAACAGCACATACAGTGGGTAGGTAATTGGTGTGGGCTGCTCATCAAAGTGTAGACCCTGGAACCTGTCTATTTATTCTTAACTTTGTATAGTTACAACACTTGAATCATTCTAAAAGCAAGTCTGTCATTCAACTGAAATCTTCCTGGCGCTATTTTTTCCATGAGGTAGAAAAGTTTAAAAAACACAGAGATATAAACATCAAACTATCATTTACCTTGAAAGCAGATTTGAATTATAACCTGTGAGCATTTATTTAAAGCTAGATTATTAATTTGACTTAAAAATTGTAGATGTTACTTTAAAAATATTTTTTTACCTGAATGTTTTTTTTTTTTAAATATTTGCATCTCATGAGAATTTTTATCTGAGTTCTGTGAATTCACATATATTCCTTAAAAAGATTGTGAGTAGCGATACATTGCAAACACACACACACAGAGGTACACAAGCTGTTATTCTTGGTTAACATGTTCACAACAGGGCCATACTGTGTGTGTCTCACTAATGGGTGATACATGTGTGACTGGCCCTTACATGACTGTACCGCTTCTGCCACCAGCGGTGCCAGCTGCCTGGCAGGGCACAAATGCATGCACCAGTAGGAACAGGTGGAGCTCATCTCTAGTAACTATGTAATTGTGACTATATAATTGCTTTGACTCATTTATATTTGTTTCTTGTCAGTTTAGAGGTGAAATTCTTAGATCCACAATAAGTACAGGATTGAGTGAATGAAGGAATGGTTGATCCTAGTTTTGTTTAGTTGCTAAGTTATGTTTCTCTCCCTTTAAAATCCTGCTAACATTTTCCTTATTAATTTCCACTTTCCATAAGCACTAGTTTGAAGCTGTAATAGATTATATAGGAATGTCACTTAGTCTCTGTTCTCTTAAGGGCAGATACCATCACAAAATGTAAACTCATTATGCTGTTGTCATAGGAACATTAGAAGTGGAATTGGAGTTGTTAATACTTTCAGGAGTGTTATATTTTTCCAGAATCACAAAAGTACCATGTGTATTGATGAAATTATTTCACTTTCGAGGAACTAGATATATTTTGTAGAGTAAATAAATAGGAAATACTTGGAATAGATTTTCTGAAATATCAATAAGAAAACCCTAAGTAAGAGTTGAGATGGTTTAAAGTGTCTCATTTTATGCGATGGGAAAGGTGACAGACTGAAGAGGCCATTGTTTGGTCACAGTCACTTTATTCATGGTTTGTCACATCTGCGTGCCAAGCAGCAGAGTGAATGCAGAATTACAAATCTACCTGAGCACTAGGTTGACTGAAATAACTGTCCCCTACACAGGGCATTCACTTCAGTGTTCTTAATGGCCTAACTGAATGACTCACTTAGCAATTCAATCTATTGTTCTTTCATTTAACCATAATTAAATGACTTTGGGTCTCATGTACATTTGAACTAAATATCTTTATAATTCAAAGCAGAGACTTTTATTGGAATAAATTGTCCTACAATATTTTGAATGATTATTGACATTATTTATTTCTATTGAAATATTCAAAATTTATTTGAAGTTAAATTCTTTTTAGTTAGACAACAGTTTCTTCACTTATTCATTCTTCAGAATATACCATTAATCACTGTTGTATTAAACTTTCTGTCTGATTTAATATTACTTACATTTTAAAATTAGTTGTTATAGGAACACCTTGGAGATAGTCCACCTTTGGCTCCAGACCACTGGAATAATTAGATATCATAGTAGAGTAAGTCACACCAATATTTTGATTTCTCAGCATACATAAAAGTTGTATTTACACCATAATACAGTCAATTAAATGAGCAGTTGAATTACATACAAAAACACAGTGTACATATCTTAATTAAAATTTACCTTACTGCTAAAAGTTGCTCATAAGCATGTAGAGATTCAGTGAGCTATTGTAATTATTTTACTGGTGGCAGAGCGTCTTGCCTTGGTGTTCATAGTTGAGTACTGATCAGGGTGGTAACAATTATCATTGTTAGCGCTACCCTTGTGAATTACACTTCTTACATAATAAGGCTTGAAAGTGAAATTACTCCTTGATTCATGGACGGCATAATGGACGTGTGTTCCCAGTCAGGAAACAATATTAACCTCATTGCATAGCTCTTTTAGTACTCCTAGGTGCAATGTCAGCAAGCATTAATAATTTATAGAAATCTTTTTTTCGGCCATAGGTCTCAATATTGGCCTTAAAAATATTTAGTAAACCATGTTGCAAACAGATGTACTATCTACTAGTCTTTTATCTTACGATTTACAGAACAAAAGCAAAGTGGATATGGTATGGATAATTCTTGAAGGGTGAGGATTTTAATAATGGTAAATGAAGCTGACTTAGCCTTAAACGCGACAGCTACATTCAAACAAGAGAAGCAGCCTGTCCTTGGATACTTTAAAATCCGGCAGTGGTTTCTTCTCTCTAGCTATCTAATTCCTAGAAAATATCTTCTTCCAATAGAGGCTGTTTCAGACACATTGGACCTCAAAAGTTTAGTGTGATCTCCTTTATCTATTTTCTTAGCTCAGTGTTCTGGATAACTTGCTCTCCCTAAATATACAGCAGCACTTGTTCCTTTATGGAAATGAGTTCTGACCTTAAACCTCAGGAATGCATTTCTGGTAGTTTCAGACTTTACTTTAGCTTCCTCATCTTTCTCAGTATCATAGAACTGAAACAAATTAGTTTTTTTTTTTTTTTTTTTCTTCTGGACTAGGATTTGGCTTACAGGAGGAGGGTTTCGTCTGCCTTGATCTTCCACCAACAGGACTGAAGCTTTCTCTGTATCAGCAGAGAGAACGTTTGGCTTTCTTGTCATGTGTGTGTTCCCTGGAGCTGCACTTTTAACAAGGATGTTCTCTTTGCATTCATAATTTGGCTACCTGGAACAACAGGCTTTTTTCCAGCCTCTCTCAGCTTTTGGTACACCTTCACTGAGCTTAATCATTTGTAGCTTCTGATTTAAAGTGGAGGATGCTAGGGGCTCTTATACTTATTCATGATTGGCCTAGTTTCCGTACTGTGTCCAGTGAGTAGGGAGCCCTGGAGAAAGGCAGAGGCAGGGAATGAGCAATTGGTGGAGGTGTTGCAACCCACATTTTGTAATTTATGTTGTCATTTTTTATAGGCAGTTTGCAGCTCCCAAAAATAATGACAATAGTAATGTCAAGGACCACTGATTGCAGATAATAATCATATACATAATAATGATGCAAAAGTTTAGAATGGTGCAAGAATCACCCATCTGTGACAAAGACACAAAGTGACTTCATGCTATTGGAAAAAAACGATGCTGACAGACCCGCTTGACATGGATTACAATACAGCAAAGTATAGTACAGCACCATATAAGGAAATGAATGTCTAAAAACATTAATTTAATCTGGTTTTTTAACTAATATAGAATGATGACCTTTGGGGGATAACACTGAAGACATACTGTCTGCTTTTTCACTTATGATCAGAGCAGTTCAATGCCTTCATGTGGCTTATTACTAACATTTGGGATGGAACGATAAATTCAGGTCAGTGTATCTAGTTCCAAATGAGCACAGATAAGGAATGAATCTCCTCTAGATGGAAAAGTTGGACAGTCTCAATAGATGATCACTTTTCTAGATTGTAAGAGAGGATCATGATCCATGATGAATGTTGGTGAGAAGGATGGCAAGTTAAACTCACGATATGGCAAGTTGGCCTCCCATGTGGATTCCATTAATCTTGCTGATTTCGGGGAGCCTTTGAAGGCTTTGTGCTATGGGTATTCTAGCATTTACATACAAAAGAAAATCAGAAACAAGGAACTGAGCAGCACATCAGATGAATGTATGTATTGCATAGTATTTTTATCTCATGTCATATATTTCACTGTATTAAAAGATTTTTTTATAGTTTGATTTTTAAAGGCTAACTTTAAACTATTTCTTCTACCAGTATATAAACAGGAAATAGGACACTCTTAGTCTTTCATGAAGTTGAGATAAATTAAATGATTTGTTATTCCTTGAACTGTAATGTGATCATATTATATTTGTCTTATAAAGTTCGTATTTCCTAGAAGTGATATCCAATTTAATCTAAATTACATCAAAGTGTCTGTGTATGGATTATCATTATCTGTTTCCACTTACCATGCTGCTTAATACTGACCAACTTGTGATTAAATTCTTAATATGACTTGTTATTCTAAATGTGTAAAAGCATAAACATCACATCAGATTATGTACAAATCTTGGTTTCATGACTTATTGGTTGTACAATTTGAAGGCAAGTTATTTAAGCAAAATATTGTTTTTGGAAAATAAAATCAGTGCAACCATATTTAGTTTGCAAGGGTTAAATTAGCATCACAACTACAGGGACTAGACTTTTGAAGTCTTCTGTAGCTCCTTCAATCACTTTCACATTTTAGACACTCTTGTTTTTGTTTGTTTGTTTTTGATTTGTTTTGTTTTCAGTAACAGGGATGGGACTCAGAACCTTGAGCTTGATAGGAGATGCAGCAACACTGAGCTAAATCCCTGGCCCTTCCTTCAGTCTTGCAAAGTATTTTGGTTTCCTTCTCAAACTTATTTCTGTGCTAATAATTTACCTGATTTTGATTCTGAGTATCTAAGTATATATTCATTTACTTATAGCTAGTTATACAGAATTTCTGAGTAGTTGCATTTCCTTTTCATGACTAAGAAAAACCAGAGTTCCCTGCAACTGTTTCTTCTCTAATAACCTTTATTTTTTCTTCAGCATTATTTCTTTTGCTGTGATATAGTGTAGGAGCCACTGGCTTAGAAATGCGTCATGAAATAGATAAGCCTGCTAGTATTTAGTCTTCAGTTAGCCCTTAGCAATCTATCTAATCCTCTAAAATCCTTAGATTCTTTATCTCTTCAGAGAAGTTGGACTGGGTCAGTCTTCTTAAATCTTTTAATTAACAAGAACCTTATTACTTTACAACATTTAGTACCACTGTTTCCTTTATAATCTCAGTGTTAAAGTTTGTCAGAGAAATTATAGCTTTCTTTGATTTGAAATTTGTTAAATAATTTTGTTTTTCACTGCTATTTTGAGGGAGATCAAATTAGTCTGGCATCGTACTTGAAAATCATATGCCCATCATCCTTATGTCACCTATGATCCCCTTTCGAGTATTAGAGGGGAATGTAGTTTTTGCCTAGTGTTACCTTTAGCCCTGAGTAGTATTAGTGATTGTGTTAACTCTTCTTAGCTACCATTATCTGAAACTTACCAGTTCCCAAAAGGTGAAAGAAAAAATCACATACCAGAGATTGTCTTCCATATAGAGGAATGAATATTTATTGAAAAGAAGAGTCTGTCTTTTCTCAAGTGCCTATTGAGGTCCACAAGTCTACATTTATGAGTATAAAACATTTCACAACCTGGTGAGTGGACTGAAGGGTCAAGCAGTTTCCCTGACACACATACAAAGAGGATGCTTTCCCTGAGGGTCTGTAGAAGGCACAGCGATAGTCCATGAGGGCAAGCAGCAGAAGAAAACACTAAAAAGACTAGCAGTTTGCTTTCTTCTTTGGGCTTGTTTGATATCTATTTGTTCATAAAGCACAAGGAAGATGTGTAGCTTTAAGTTATGAGCAACTTTAATGAATTCAACACTGATGAAATGGGAAATAATCCAAATACTTTGGTTCATTATCTAATTCAAAAGCTAGAATTAAAACCCATTATTTTTCTGGAAAGTTTAAAAACACTTCTTTATTCATAGATACTATTTACATTCTGTGACACATTGTAATGGCAACATTTGTTTTCTGAAATTCTGTCAGCTAAAGAATGTTTTAAAAATTATTCTAAGGAGGAAAAATAACTTCCTTTATATCTGCTACAAAATGAAACTGTCAGACCAAAATGTGCTTGTGGGACAGAAGGAACAGAGCCATACGCTTATGATAAGAATAGACCCTCTCTTGCTTCCTTCGAATTCTAACTGCAAATAGCATTATGTATGTGTACATGCAAGAGAGAGAGGAAATGTGAACAGATGTAGGAATATTTACAGAAAGGGAATGCCATTTTTAGTGCTGAATTAGTATAAATGAGGAGAGAAAATAATAGAACCATGGAGTGATGAATAGTAGCTCAGAGAAATGATTCCCTTCTCCCTGTATGTTCAAAGCTCCTTGGCCAATAGCCAGATAGGGTTTTTCATTTTTTATTAAATAAATCCTTATTCCTGTGATCAGACTGGATTTGGCTCTATTTTTTCCAATAAAACATCTAAAGTTAGAGGTAGTGTCATGACATTTTCCATTCAGAGCATACATTATAGTATATCCCTGCTGGTATTTGGATACTCATGATACCTGCTAAAACAGAGAAAGGAAGAGGAAGGCTAAGAAGCCAGTGGGAGGATAGTAGTTCAGCTTGAAACTGGGAGTATGTAGAAGAGAAAGAGAGGCCTAAAAGTCAAAATCTGCAACTCTTATGGTTGGGAAGAAATAAAAGAGAACACCTCATGGTATTCTGTGGTGACTTTTCATTTCTAGTTAAAAATGTTTTTGATATTTCATTGAAACAGGGACTTTATAAAGAACCCCAGGGAATACAGAATGAGAGAAAAATTATATTTAGAAAACATAAAAAATAAGAGAAATACTGGTTATTTTGAGAGTGACAGTCATTAAGTGACTGGCACATGGGAAAATGATTATTATTATTTTTGGGGGGGCAGACACAAATGCCTGCTGTCTGAATTTAATTTTTCTATGTCTCTGATATTCCTTAGATTTAGCACTATAAGCTCAATGTTGAAATTTCTAAGAAATAGTGTTGGAAAATGGTACCATTAAAGGAGAGTTGTCAGCGCAGGGTGAGCACATGCTCCAGTTTACTTGGGATGACTGTGATAATACCCTGTGCCCTGTGTCTCTGCTTGCTTGATGTATGTGGTCAACCTAGTTGTCTGCCATTAGGGCGAGGACAGAAAGAGTTCTCCAGAACACTTGGGGAAACTTGAGAATGTGCAGAATGATAGCTCCCACTTAGGCTCCCAGGCTCCATTAGTTTAGCCACTTTAATGTCTAATAAAAAGAAAGTTAAACACGTTCTGCAAAATGATACTGTGTTTAAAAGTGCCTATAAGCAGGAAATACTTCTTTAGGGCATAGGCTGTGAGGATGGTTGAGTTTTCATCTCAGAATAAGTTCAAGTAGGTAAATGTGCCCCATTATATAATCCAAGGAATGCTATGCTTCTCATAAACTCTTGCCAAAAAATAATTATGAACCTATTTAAATTTCACACCGTCTTCCCTAATAATAATAATAATAATAATAATAATAATAATAATGAGAACAGGAGGAGGAAAGGCACAAAGACGGGAAGGGAGGGGAAAGAGGAAATATATTTGTCAATTTTTACTTAAAAAGGGCAGAACTGTTCCAGTGCAGAATGGAAACAGGCTTCTAGGTATGTCAGCAAAATGCGTGATCTGTTCATAATATTTCTGCCTCTATTCTCAAAGTGTTGTCCATAGATTTGTAGATTGCTTTCCAGGTATCTGCGAGGCCAAGCCTATGTTAATATCACTTTTACTATATCTGTTGTAGTTTTCACCATGTTAGCTCAAGGAAGTTCTTGACGAGACAGTGAGATTTTTTAACTTAATTGAATCTTGATCTTTAAGTGCAGCTTTTAATATACTGCATGTGGAAATGGGAAATACACAAGAAGGAAATTAAAGTACAATGAGTTTTTCACAATAAACACTTCTGGAGTCATTTAAGTCTCAAAATGAACAAACTCCTTCATTGTACCCCTCATGCAAAATTATTATTGGAAAGGACAATCAACAGAAAAACTATAGCTCTTTAGATGTCAGTATCTTTTTGAAATTTTCTCAGACAAGAACAAAGTGAGCCAGACACTTCAAGGAAAATAACGTTTCCTGCTAAGGATGGAATTCAAGCTTTTAAGCTAAAATTAGACCTTTGGAGAACTTGCATTTGCCACTGGGAGCTTGACAGCTTCCTAACATTAAGAGTTCTTTTTTATGCGATTGGTGGTGAAAGTAACAAAGGAGGATTTTTGATATTCCATGATGCTATGTGATAATTGTGAAGACCTGACTTATTCAGTCAGTGTAGCATTCAAAATGACCATTAATTGATGTGAAAAAACTGTGCATGGGTAAAAGACTTCTTCAAAGCACACAGTCAACTCATGAATTTTGACAACATAGAACATAATGCTTGTTGATATAGTATTCAATTCTGTATTATAAATGACTTCCTAGAAAATCAATGAGACTTGGTGTGGTGTTAAAGGATACCACTTAAAACTGAAAAAGCAGTTAAATGTACCTTTCTTTACCACTACATCTCTATTTGAGGTTAAATTGTTCTCATGTAATTTAACCAAAATAACAAAAGAATATGGACTGAGGAAAGTCAGGTAACAATCTAGTTACTTTTTAATTATATCACTCATTAAAGACACTTAGAAAAGTGTAAAGAAGCTCACTATTCTCCTTCATGTATTAGTTTTGAAAAATATAGTTATTTTTCAAAATATTACTTTCAGAAAGGTATAAATACATATTTAATAAATAAAATTTGATTAACATGATAAATATGAATAGCTGTCACTTACATGAACCAAAGGTCTTTGGAGTCCTGAATACAGCCAACAGTTTGAGATCCATATTCTATGTCATTATTCTTTTTTTAAAAAGTATTTTAGATCAAATGAGATAATAAATTAA
>PVIR01008422.1:0-56915 GCA_004026965.1 Petromus typicus
CAAAACAAAACAAAACAAAACAAAACAAATATTCTGTAGAACTGAGCTATACACCTACCACCATATTACCTATTATTTGATAAAAAGTGGTCACTACGTCAGAATGACATTTTATCTTTGGATTCAAGATGCATATCAAAGTTATTTTTATCAATTTTTCTCCAATGCTATTAAATGTACATAGTTTGTTTTTCTTCATTTTACATTCATATTCAAATTTAACTTTTCAGTCTTTTAATTAAGATCTATAGAAATATATAAATTATCATGATTATAATATTAAAATGTTCTCTCTCATTTTCTTTAGTACCTCCATTTCAATTACCCTTTGTATTATCCAAATTTGCAATTTCTTCTTCATCATTCCTATATGTATTCTTGCCAAAATAGTTTTGAACAAAATCATAGCAGTGTATATATGCTACTTTGTATTTTCCTCTTTGTTATTTGAAAGAATAACCCTAGTATAATTCCTTAATGTTTGATGAACTGTTCTCATATTTTTTTAAAAAAATCATTTCTACATTGAACTAAAATGTTATTCCTTAGTTTACTTAATTTTTTATGTAAAAACATTAAGAGCAATTCCAAATTTTGCATGTCCCCTAGATGCCTTAACTGAGGAGCTTTCCTTAGCTATATCCTTTTGCCATATCGTTTCTGTTTTAGTTCTGCCTCACCATGTACTGAACCCATGGAAACTGTGAGTCAGCCTCGCCAACTTTTGACTTTGAGTATATGTAATTTTCTTGGTGACAGGGAAGAAACTATACATGAATTTAATTGTAAGGTGATCCTTTTTAATGAAGATGGATTTGTATTATAATGTCAAATGAAAATTATATTTTTTTGAGTTTTATTAATATAAACCTCTAAAATTGAAAATAAAAATGTAATGAAAATGAGGTGATCATTATTTGTAATGTGAAAGGCATCATGTAAGCATTAACTTTTAATGTAGTTCTTGTTTTCCTGATTCTATTTTTTTTATCTGACATATTGGCATTTCTCATTTCTCCTCTGACATTTCTTATCTGATATGCGACAACTAATGCTTGATAATAGATTTGTATTTTACTTGTGCTTCAAATAATAACAAACAGAAGAAGCATTATAGGATTATTTTTTACTGAACTTATATTTCACATATACCTACATGAATTAAACACTCCAACCTCCACCATTTGCTAACATTTCTTCAGAATGGAATCGCATGTTTGGATGAAATAATTTCAAAGGACCTTGACATCATGATGCCTTCAGGCTTTGCTATACTATCCTTATTAAGAATATATGTAGAAAAAATGGAAGCATTTGAATGTACCTTCCACCAAGTATAAAAATGACTAAACCTAGAAATATGAGCATGTAAACTTAATGTAGCTCCTATTAAAGAGGTTATTCATCAGGTAATTAATTATACTGTTAAAATCATGCCAGTCAATCATTATCCAAATGTGCTTTGGAAATATTAATGCTTACTTTGCTTAATTATATTCTGGTTTGCAATAAATATCCCTAAAATTCACAGTAAATTTATACAGATATTGAATTTATACATTTAAGGAAGTTTTCAAGTTACTGCAGAGGAAAATTTCTAAAATAGAGAACTGGAGTCTCTGAGTTCCCAGGAGACAGTCATTTGAAGTGGGTTCTCACACAAATAAAACTTATTTCCCACATTTGAGTGACTCTGCCAGGTTTAATGATTATTCCAAGTAAATCCTTCCATAATAACAACATTAAATTTTCTAAAATTCTGTTTTGCCAGCAAACAGAATAACCCTGTCTGCAGTCTTTCACATACTTCTGAAGTCTTTTTCACGTCATGGGTTCTTGAGCTTCATTTGTGGTGGAGAATACATGGTAATCAGTAGAATACATGATACTAAGAAATTTAGCATTAAAAGCCTGGTTTAAGGAACAGAATATCTCCTTTATGTATGCATACTCAGTAAACATCTCAAGCATATCGGTTTTCCTAACTTGGGGGTCTTCTAATGGAAGAGCCAGACATAAGGATTTGCACTTCATTCTTTTATTGAGAGATCACATCAAGAACTATGCAGGGAACAGGAAAAAAATGGAGTTTCCGATCACGTAGTGTCTATGTGGAGCACTAGTACTGAATCCTCCCTAGTGGATAAGGTTTCACTCTGTAAAGCTATAAAGGAGCTGCTCAGTTGATCTAGCACATCACACACTGCATTATGTAAAGACAGTAGAGTGTCCACAAGTGAAGACAGGGACCATGATAGTCTAGTACAATCCAAGAGCTAGAAAACCCCTCAAGGAGAGACATCCAGGAAGACATAGATTTGTATCATGACACCTGTCTATGAGGCATTAAGATGAGTGGGGGGTAGGAGCAGTGACCACTTGGATCATCATGGGCCCTGAAAAAGTTCTTTAAGCTGCTCTCTTGATTCTTTAAAGTATAGGCCACCTGAAATATCTAAAAAAACGTCTTGTCTATGACCATACCACTATGAACATGCCTGATTGCATCTAGAAACAAAGGCATAGGAGACAGATATTTAGCTCAGTGGTTCTGCTGCCTGCCTAGCTAATGCAAGGTCCTGAGTTCAATACCCAGTAACTACATGCAACATTGCTGGGCATCATGACTCATGCCTGTAAGCGCAACACTCAATAATCATATACCACAATGCCAGACATGGTGGCTCATGCCTGTAATACCAGCACTTGTGAGACAGAGGGAAAAAGATTTCTGTAAGTTTGAAGGATCAGCCTGAACTATAAAGCAAGAACCTGTCTTAAAAAAAAAAAAAAGCCTTAGAATTTGAAACTTTTTCTGACAACTGATAGCATAATTTAGTGATTTCTGATATAAATCACATGACTCTGGTTAGATAATAGGGTAGCTACTGTACACAGTGATTCAATAATTTTATCTAGATCTTATATTATTTGTTACTTATTAATAGGTCTTACTTAGATACAGTGATGGTAAATCTGAGAGATGATAAGAGCTCACCTGTGGCCCAGGTAACTGGAACCAAACATAGCACATTTAATAATTGGAGAAAGCCTACTGGCAATAGATTATACTAAAGTTCTTTTTAATTCCAAGAGATAGGAAACAGGCCTCCTCACCCAGACACCATGATATCACATCCCAGGAGCACTGGAGATCCTCATATTAAAAGTTTATATGACATTTTCTTTTCTTTTTTTAAAAAATCTTTATTGGTACATTATGAATACACATCATCACATTCAACATTGAGAGTTTGTACCAGAATATGACATGGCTTGATTCTCATTTTTTCCCCTTTGCCCCTGCCCTGCAAACCCCTACCCCTATATACATAATCTTTTTTTCCTTTTTTCTTTATTATTATCACATTATTTTCCCCCTCTTTATTTACTTCTACACCCTCTTTCCTTTTAAATATTTTCTATTTCACAATATCAACTGTATATACTACAACTCATTTTCTCATACCAGAGAAAAGATACAATATTTACACATCTGTGACCTATTTATTTCACTTATGAGGATGTCCTCAAGGTATATCCATTTGAGTATGAATGACTCAACCTTATCATTTTAATGGCAGAGTAATACTCCATTCTATAAAAGAACCACATCTTCTTTATCCAGTCTCCAGTTGATGGACATTTGGTTTGTTTCCAAGATATAGCAATCACAAACTGAGCTTCTATAAACGTGGTTGCACATATGTCGCTGTGATATGAATCTTTTAATTCCTTTGTGATGGCTGGGTCAAATGGGATCTCCAATCTATCTTTCTCAGGAATCTCCACACTGATTTCCGCAGAGGTTGTAGGACTCTACATTCCCACCAACAGTGGAGAAGGGTTTCTTCTTCTCTGCAGCCTCGCCAACATTTGTTCCTGGCTAATTCTGAAATAGCAGCCATTCTTTGTGGAGTGAGGTGAAATCTCAGTGTTCAAACGAGCTCATATGACTGAGTCTGGAAGCTAGTCGTGTCCCGTGTCCAGGTCTGGAATCGTCCTGGGAGATCTGTGTGCTGTATCTTGTATTCCGAGTTTGTCTCACAGGTGAATTTATCAGTAGATCCGATTTAAATCCAAGTTGAGCGCCAAATGTAGGAAACAGGGGAAGGAAACGTAGCTAGAACTTTTGCATTAAGTTCTAGTCTCCTGTGAGTTCACGACACACGGTGATATGATTAATAATTAGGCAGAAATGAGACTTAGAGAAAACTGAGCTTGGGTCTGATCCAGGCTACTCTCATGACATTTTATTTTCAAGCTTAAAATAATTCCACAATTAAATAGTGCAAGTGTACAGAGAAGCTTCTTTTAAAGTTTCTAAGAGACAGCAGAGAATTTTAGTGGAATCATGTGTTGTCAATCAAATTTTTAAAATATCACACTGTTATATTATTTTTGGTTTGAAATTTGAGCAAGAACTGGCCAACAGGTAAAGTATAGGCAAAAGAAAAACAAAGTCATTTTAGTAGAATATGTCTTTTATTTCAGAGTATTTAGGAAATTATTATTCAATATAAGCAGATGGATATTTGTTTAAAATATAGAGAAAATATCAGCATTATAGTACAATATTTTCTTCATTATTTCATTTATAAATTTTAAATGTGAAATAGAAAAGCAAATCAGTATTTTACTTTTGTTGTTGGAAAATGGTAGAAGCTTAAAGACATCATTCTTTTTGAGTATTTCTTGATTAGAATTTTAAAGTATGCATTAATTATATAATCTGGACAGCTATTCGAAACATAAGGGAGTATGAAGCAGTGGTAAATGCTTGGCTCACTGAGATTTACTAAAAGAGTTTAAAATAAATAATGAATGCTTGAGAAGAAGTGTCAAAGGTATTGAATCACTTAAGAAAGCAAAAAGCTTCAAAATAAAGTCATGATAACTCAGAATTTCTTTCTGACACTAAATAACATTTACTTTGTGTATAATCACTTAAATATTTTCACACCTCCATTTTCAGATCTTACTTGAGTCAACTGAATATTATTGTTGTACATTTGAGATACAATAAAACAACTTTAATGAAGCAAGGGTGAGTAATGGAGAAGAAGCTGACACCAGTTTCCAAAAATAGAATGGAAATTCACTTAAGAATCCTCACGAGGATTCCACTAATCAGGACAAATGGGAAATGTTGCTGTTCTTTTTCAGTTGCATGTACAGAAAGTTGTACCTAAGCACTACAATAACTACATAAACTATTACCACTATTAATAAAATAACTTTTAAAATTAAAATTCCAGCTTTTCTTTCTGTGCATTAAAATTGTATGACAAATTCTGATGAGTCATTTTATTTTTGTGTCTCTGACTTTTTCAAACAAGAGAAATTACTGACTGTTCCTGTAAACTTAGAATAGTTTATTTTGTTCGTATTTCCAGCTATGAATCAAAAATATATGCAGAAATCTTGAGGCATGCTCTAGCACTGTGTTCCAAAGGGCAGGAAAGTGTCACATCTTTAATGTTTAACATGGTCAGCAGTTTAGAGTTTACTTACCTTTTATTTACAGCTCAAGAAAAAGCAAAATCAGCAGTAGAAAAACAAATGTTGCAAATAAATATAAAAGCAAAATATATTCAGTACAGCTTGAATGGTTATTCTTATTTTTATACACTGCACATTTGACTGAGTTTTGCTCCAAACAGCCAAAGTTTGAATTTACATTGGTAGCACGATTATTAAAATATTTTGTTTTATCATTTAAAAAGATAATTTGAATATTTACATTTTCTGTACGGCTGTCAAGGCCATTATATCTTTATAAAAGAATCTTGCACCCAGTAGTAGATGAGGTTCGTTTTGTGTCTGTCTGCTGAAGTGCGACCTTTCGGGTGAAGTTCTCCTCAATCAGGGAAACTCCAGGAACAAGAGATGTGACCCCCTGGATATACCCAGGGGTTGACAATGGCGTGATTGGCGTAAGTAACCTTCCGTCTGCAAAGGAAAGGTAGAAAACGGAAGCAAAAAGTCATTGACCCAATTAATCCACGACTCTGTCAGGGAAATGGCATACCCCGTGAGGGATGGCAGAGGTCGGCGAATATTTACTCTGGCGTTGCTCGATTTGACCTTTGGAGTCTCCCATCTTGCCCAATGAGAAACAGCTCTGATGTTCTCAGTCTGCTAATTGCCGGTAGAACCTTGTGGGTGTAAAGGCCAGGTTTCGTTTTGTATGGTTTTCTTCTTTGAAATTCCAAATGGCAATTTCTGACTTCACAATCTCTTTTGAATGCTTGTGAAACTTAAACTGCTGGTGTCACTTATGCTCACTACTATTTTTCCTCGGGAAGGAGGGACAATGATCACATTTTAAACACTGACCTTAGAAAGAATGCATGAGCCACCTGCTTTATCTGTTCTTAAATGTTTTGTGTAACTTACATTTCATCTCTTAGGTCCCAGTCAAAAGATTTTTACTCCTAACAATCACCCTTGTGTTTGCTTTGTATTTATCCTGGTGTCTTGAGTCTGATCTTCCCTTAAAATTTGATTACATTTTGCTTTCTGAAGAAAATGATAACATTTAAAACCATAATGTTAATCATTAATGTTTTAGTATTCCATTCTGTGTCTCACTTTCTCATAATAGCCAATACTATCAGGAGAGCAAGTCTATGCTCTTGTCCCTGACTTGGGGACAGTTCTCCTGAGATTTCTGGGCTTTAAGAACCTTCACACATTTTGCAGGGAGGTCAGCAACATGTCCTGCTTATTAATGTGTTAGAGTTCTCCCTTCACATTGTTTCTTCTTTCATATATTTTATTATAACCAAGAAAAAGCATCTAGGCCATATTTTGAGAGTTTGGCAAACTCATCAACTATATGTTCAACTTGTCTCATAAAGTTTGCTTTCCTCTTAATATGAGGATATATATTCAACTAAGCTTTTGTCGTGATATGATAAAAAAGCTCTTTTCCTTAAAAGACAGCAGTAGTATGCTCATTGGGGCTTTGAAATCCAAGACAGAAAAGATCATATTTCCTCAGGTGGCAAATATTGTATAAGTTTAAATATTAATTCCATATTTTACTATGGAAAAACTTAACTACTTAAATAAACAACAAAAAATCCTCCTCCTTTATGAACATCCTGTGTCAAGAATATGACTACGATAAAAATCTTTCAAGTTCAACAACTCAAAACTCTCAGATCTCTTTCTCCAAATCACCTTAATCAGTATGTTATGCTATTAGTACAATAGAGTACATTCTGGGACAAATTTTACTACATTTTATTTTTTGTGAGTGTTTAAAACTACAAACTACTGTTCCTACAACCATGGAGCCAGTATAGGATTGCTAAACCTGATATTTCCATTCACAGTAAAGGAAAATGTACGAAAAAAGTCATTGAAAATAGGTAATTTTGGAATTCGATTGGTCAAATGACATTAGCTTTTAAAGCCTAGTAATCTTCTTCCTTGTCTCTTGGTTCTATTCTTTATGCTCATGGTCCTGCCCTTGGGTTTAATTTTTTTTCTATGAATATTGCCTAAGTTTACATCTAATTTTACTCATCTCTTCCTTGCTTGTAAAAGTTTGGGTCCCCAGCTACACTTCTGTTTTGTTTTGATTTCATCATCTGCCCTCACCAGTCTGAGCCAGCAGGTCAAACATTTACAAGAACCTCTTGCAAAATACTTCTCTGATGTAAGTCATGAGATTCGTTCTATTTTATCTAGGCTGTTTTACTGATCCTTTCTAAGTGGTATCCCTATTCCTTGCTTCTATATAGATGTCTATACAAATTTCTAATTCACATACATAATCTCTTCGAAGTGTGGATAAATATTGTGAATTTCAATTCCTTCATAGGCACTAGCAAAGTATTGGTAATCACACTCATTGGTTTTCACAGCATAATCCCTGACAATGAAACTTCTAATTTACCATATTTTACTGTCTGTATTGAAAGAAAAATTCTGAAATTATCATGTCCTGCTTATTAATGTGTTAGAGTTCTCCCTTCACATTGTTTCTTCTTTCATATATTTTATTATAACCAAGAAAAAGCATCTAGGCCATATTTTGAGAGTTTGGCAAACTCATCAACTATATGTTCAACTTGTCTCTTATAAAGTTTGCTTTCCTCTTAATATGAGGATATATATTCAACTAAGCTTTTGCCGTGATATGATAAAAAAGCTCTTTTCCTCCTCTTTTCCATGACTTCTCACTTCTAAATGTATTTCCATGCAATAATTTTAATCTCCACATTTCTGGCTCTCATGTATATTTAATAATATAAAATTTTCCTAAGGCAGTAAATGATTTCTATACTATCCCTGCATTAGTTATGTTCCTTTCAGTGCTGAGACAAAAGTGTCTGAAACACAAAGTCAAAAGAGAAGAGATTTATTTGGCTTACAGTTTATACAGGTTTCAGTTCATCATCAGCTGTATCCACGGCAGGGATGACAAGCAGATGTGTACAAGGCTGCAAAGGTAATGAGAGATGCACAGCGTCTTTCTGCTGCTTTTATTAGACTGCTGGAGACTAGGGCAGGGCAAAGGTAATCACTCAGGAGCAGTGGTTTACTAATTACCACCCATATTAAAAAGAAAGTCCCATCTCAGCTGCAGGAGACTTCGGGGGAACATCTAAACACAAACCATGACAAGCCCATTACTTTCTTCTTAATCATCATAGTTTCAAACGCCCTAAGCAAATCAAAGACTTCTAGCATAATCATCAAATTTGGCTACCCACTGTGACTCCCAATACCTAAACTGCTTCTGCTTTTTAGAAATTTGTTTCATGGCAAGGAATATTGAGATTGAACCACATGTGTGTCTAAACTCTGATCTAAAAACACATTTCTGACCTTACAGTTATGTAGAATAGGAACCCAACTATGTGCGATGGTGGCTGTACTTCTTCCTGAAGGATTTAAAGAAAGATTTGGTCGAGCATTTTTGAGCTCCATCTTTGATCTTTAGAGCTGCAAATGACAAGTATTTCCCATGATGCAGCACTGAGAGATGACTCTTCTACTGCCTTCTTGTGAATGTGGGACTCATAAGGATCATCCTGAGGTCTGTCCCCTCATCCTCCAAGCCAGGAAATCCAGAAGGGAGTGAAGACGTGACATCTCTCATCAGTACAGATGGCAGCAGTGCAGTATCACATGACTCACACCATCCCCTGAAGCTCCTCCCTGACTCCTGACAATCAGAAAGGCCCGGAGATAATAAATGTTGCCTTATGTTGTTGATTTTAGGTGGTTTGATTTGCAGCAACAGTGAGCTATATTATTTTAAATTAATATATCTGCTAGATTTTAATTTATGATTCTTTATTTCTTCATCTACTATTGTAAAACAATGAATAAGGGATTATAGTTTCTGAGGGTCTAGAGTAAGACTTTAGATTTCTCTTAGATGAGAACTCCTAGATCTGGATAGTTCATAAACTGTAGCTAAACTGTTGGTCAGTAACTCATCCACCTTAATGCCCAAATGACACTTGGGATCCAGTATCTATCTTCTACCACGTAGGTGTTTGCAGACTGAGGTTCCTTGGTAGCTCTTTGTTAGATATACTGTTTGTCTTGCTGAGTATAAAGTTGTTCACAATATGGATGCTAATTTCCCACAGAGTGAATGATGATGGTGAAAGAAAGTGTGAGAGGAAAAGAGAGAACAGTAAGGAGGTATCGTTATTATATAGCTTAGTCTTACTAGTACCATCTTTCCACTTCTCCTAAGTGCTGCTTGCCATACCAGACCCACACAGTCAACTATGAAAAGAACATATGAGAATTTGAGATCATTGAAGGCAATTTTGAAAACTTAGAAATGTATCAAAAACCTTTGAATGAAAGCAAACATATGTGGAACTTCTTGGGCTATAGATGAGGAAATTAATCTGTAAGAATGGCACTACCTTATATTTGAAAGTATATTTAGAGATTCAGATCATTGCAAAACTTTGGTTTGGATTAACTTCCTATCTTTTTGGTTGCTGTCATAGAAGCTGTTGAAGGATATAGAACTGTTTTGAATTAATAAACACTGGCTTCTGTATTTTCATTTTAAACTAATGCCAAACGTTTCTTTTTGATCTATATAAGATATTATTGATTATTTCTATTTTTAAAAAAAGTTTTCCCATGAACATTTTATCATAACTTTAAAGCAATGAATGGAAAGTTATATTCTATAATGACATCAGAGTTTGTATAACCAAGTTGAGTTACAGTTTCTTCTGTAGAGTCCCAATTGTTATTAAGGTAATATGAAAATAAATTTGAAATTTCCTATGGAGTGTCAGGCCAATATGTGATTTTTTTCAGTTAATGGAATTTCTATTTTATTATATAATAACATTCGGTAACTCGATATCTCCTTTACTCAAAGGAAGATCAAAGGGCTCTTTGCTCTCATCTCGGGCTCTTCAGACATCCTTGAATGACATTTCTCATTACTTTCTGAAAATACTTGAGTTGAGGCAGAATTTCTACAATATAATATAGAATCCCTTCATGCCAAAAAAGACGGAGTAGCTAAAATCACTAACTTTAAGTTTTCCTGAACTTTTGTCAGCAATTCTGTTATCACATTAAAAGCAAAGTTTAGTTCTTTTCTCTTAAAATTTGATTCACATAAATCCAATTACCAAGTTAATTTTAAGCTAAGCTCTTGTGTCTTCTGAAAATTTTCAAATGCAACAAAACCTAGGAGTTGTAAGTTCTATTTCAGAGGAACCTTAACTATTTAAACATACTTACCTGTTTTTTATAATAATTTTCTTTGGATAGAAGAATATATCAAGCATTACTGCTACTGAAGCCTGGACATAGCTCAACAGTGCAACACCAACCTGGCAAACACAAGGTCTTGAGTTCAATTCCTGATACAAAAAAAAATTACTGTTATGAACTGTATTATAGTGCAGCTGTTTTGTCTGAAGAAGGTCTGCTACAGAGGGCATTGGCATGAAGTACCTCTTTCCCAAAAGGATGTCCAGCTTAATCTCATTTTACTTCACTTGGATGAAGCATCTTTCCAGATGTAGTTTTAGAGATCCCCACCAGTGAATACTAGAAATTAGGAAGTCATTAGTCAGTAAAGACTCCTTCCTGGACTTCAGAGGAAATATGGTAAACTTATTCTTACAAACTGTAGAAAAATTTACTTTCTAAATCATACAGAATTGTAATTAATTGATCTTTCCAATATTTTAGTAAACCTAAGTAAAGGAAAGTCACTATTCTAGTTACATCAAGATATAAATAATTATTTTCAGCCTCCTGAATATTGTATATGTAAATGAACTTTTATATTCATGGTTAAAAATTGAATATACTCTCCTTAAAGTTGAGCACAAAACACAAATGTACATTCACTTCATGACCTCTATGCAACACTGAAGTTTGGTTAGTCAATGAGACAAAAAAAAAAAAAATCAGTCTCCTCATAGATATAATAAGCATAATGTTTGGGAATTGAAAATTTACTGATGGAACAAATAAGAGAAATTTCAAAGGCTAAATAATCACTGCTTTAAAATTAATTTCTAAATTCCCATAATTAATATTTACAAAGGAAATAAAATACCATTTACAATAACACTAAGTCATGATTTAGATTGAAAGTACGTTATCACTTTATTTATACTCAGTTCTAGAACAAGAAAAGTTAATTCCACAGTGAAGTAAGTTCAGTATTGCTTTAAAAATTCATGAGTGTGAATACTCACAGCTTTGTGCTAACAATTCATAGGAAACTCACAATGATCTGGACACATCCACTCTAGGATAAAGTCTTTTACAGAGAGAGACTCAAGGTCACACATTTGTGACCCATCCAGATCCACCCATGGTGAGGATGTTGTTGGAACACAAGTTAGAGGTGAGCACTTTACTTCCTGGTGGCCCAGAGTCCCAGCAAAGTAAGAGGGACAGAGAAGAGTAAGAAAGGAACTAGTAATGGATAAGAAAGTAGCTGGAAGTGCTGGTAAAATGGCAACTTCCTTAAAATAAGTTAAAATCACAATACAGTCTAGTATTCCAGTAATCTAGTATTCCATTTCACATTTTAGTAAATAATGCAATATTCAGATGTTTTTTATTATGAAATGAGGGTGAGAAAATATGTATACATTCACATACCATGGGTAACAATGAAATTTTAAAACATCTTCAATGGATAAAGGAGGTCGCATGTATCAAAGAATTAAAATGGTTACTAAGCTTTGCCTAGCCATATTCCTTGAAAAATAGCTCCTGACTAGTAAGGATAGAGAGGAACTAAAACTCAGATAGTGCTGATGATAATGGAAAATGGTGCAGCTGTTGTGGAAAATTGTGCAAGTTCCTCAAAATTTAAAACTAAAACTATGATTGATCTAGAAAATCCCTTTTGGGATTTGTGTCCAAAATTTTCTAAGAATGTATTATCACTACTATAGTCTTCACTATGATATTTATGACAATGTGATGATCTCATGGATATATTTTTAGAAGTTGGCTATCTATTACAATGCAAGATTATCCAGATAAAAAGGAGATGAAATCCTGCAAAGAGGTTGAACCTTCAGAATGTTACACTAATCATCCATACATGTAACAGAAGCACAAATAGTATACAGTTACATTCTGCTGTAGTATTTAGAATAATCAAAATGAATGCTTGGAAATACTTGCATGGTTTAAATCACTGACATCATTCAGGAATACATCTAACCATAAATTTAAAAATTAACTGGAAGGCTCAAACTATTTTTTTGAAGAAAAAATATCAAAAAAATAGTATTGATTGAAACATCAACAGCATATTTCACAGATCTAGAGGAAAAAAAAATCCAAATATTCTTCCAGAACCGCAAAGACATAGAATAGCAAAAGCAATTTGTAAGCAACAAGAACATGGTGGGGGGTTATTATGATACTGAACATGAAATTATACTGTAAATCCACTGTGATAAAAACTGCACAGTAGTGGCAAACTTACAGACATGAGGATCAATAGAGTAGATTAGAAGATCCACAAATAACTCCAGATGCACTGAGTCACCTCAGCTTGACAAAGGAGCCAAAAATCCTCAAAGGAGGAAAGATAGCCTCTTTAACATATGGTGCTGGAAAAACTGGGGTTTAACTTGCCAAAGACTAAATATAAACCTATATTTTTCATCATATACCAAGCTAAAATCAAAGTGATTAGAGACCTAAATATTAAAACAGACATACTAAAGCTGCTGTAAAACAGATTAGGTAAAACACTTGAAGACACTGGCTGAGAGTAAGACTTCCTGAACAAAAAAATCTATAGCATGAGAATTGGCAGAAGAAATCAACAAATGGGATCTCATTCTATTAAAAATCTTCTGCAAAGCAAAGGAAACCACAATCAGAGCGAAAAAGCAACCAACAATATGGGAAAGAATCTTTACCATCTGTTTTTCAGAATAAAGGGCTACTATCTAGAATTTATAAAGAGCTTAAAAAACTCAGCCCACCCAAATTTAAAGACCCAGTTCAAATTGGGAAGGTGAAATGAACAGAGGAAGAAACAAAAGAATCCAAGAAGCATGTGAAGAAATGTTCAACATCACTGGTCATTTGAGAAATACAGATGAAAAAAACACTGAGATTTCATTTCACTCCACAAAGATTGCTGCTATTTCAGAATTAGCCAACAACAAATGTTGGCAAGACTGTGGAGAACAAGGAACAATTCTCCATTATTGCTGAGAGTGTAGACTCATAAAACCTCTGAGGAAATCAGTATGGATATTCTTCAAAAAGTTAGGACTGGAGGTCCAATTTGACCCAGCCATTGCTCTGCTAGGTATATACACACAAGAATTAAAAGATTAATATCACGGTGACATATGTGCACCCGTGTTTATAGTGGCTCAGTTTGTGATTGCTAAATCATGGAAACAACCAAGATATCCATCAACAAGAGACTGGATAAAGATGTGGTTCTTTCATACAATGGAGTGCTATTCTGCCATTAAAAATAAGATTGAGTCATTCATACCTAAATGGATGTACCTTGAGGACATCCTCATAAATAAAATAAATAGGTCACAGATGTGTAAATATTGTATCTTTTCTCTGGTATGAGAAAAGGAAGATGTAAATGAGTTCTAGTATATATAGTTGATACTGTGAAATAGAAAATATTTAAAAGGAAAGGAGTAAATAATGAGGGAAAAATAATGTGATAATAAAAAAAGGAAACAAGGCTTTTGTATATAGGGAACAGGGGAGCTGCAGGGTGGGTGAGAGGAAAGGAAAAAAGAGAATCAATCATCTCATGTTCTGGTACAAATGCCCAATGTTGAATATGATGATGTGTGTATTTGTAATGTACCAATAGAGATTTGAATTTTTAAAAATGCTCTCAAATATGATTTTTATTTTTAAGGGTTGTTATTGAGTACATATTTATCCAATATTTAATAAGCATTTAGTAAGAATTTACACATTGTGTAATGATGAAATATGAGACATTGGAAAATTTCACATTCAAATCTTCTTATACTTCTTGCCTGCCCATTAAATCTCTGCCCCATTCTAACTCCTCATTCTTTTTCTCTTCATTTGTTCTTTTTATCAATTACCACTGTCTTATTCAAGTTTAATTTACTTATTTTTTTTAATTTAGTCTTCTAGCAACTTCTACATGTGTAGGAATATTTCTCTTCTTCCTACCATAATTACAGAAGTACTTTGCACCCCACAGAAGGAAATTCACATTTGTTTGAGGAATGGATGCATCCATGAATTAATCTATATTACTTTGTTCTCATAAAGCATTAAATGCTATTTTAAAATATTTATATAAATTCTAGCAATAGAAAATTTATAGGCAATGCAAATAGGCTTTATATTAAATAGTACTACAATGACTACGTAAATATAGAATAAATATTTGTTCTTATGTACTGTGAAACTATATTACACTGTTCAAATTATAAAATGATACAATGATATACTATTTTATCAACTTTTAAGCTTCTTTTTCTTCTTATTTTAATATTGAAATAATTAAACTAAAGGATTAGCTGGAGATCTCTATTCATATTTTGTCTTTTCCTGAACCATTTTTAGTATTTAAAAAGACTTCACCTCTTGGCCACCTGGCTTTCAAATATTATCTTCTTAAGGAAAAATTGCTGTTGACATATACTTTGCATTTATTTCAGCTACAGTTAAATTGGATCAAAGAACAAAGTCTCACGTTTCTCATTTATGGCCTCAATGCAACAAACTCAATGCCACCTGTCTGAAATGCTTTCTGGTTGTGCTGTCCCTCTGAATACATTTAGTTTCAAATCAAAACAGTTTAAAAATCAAGAAAATAAGAATGGAGCACTTTGTATTATTTGACAAGGACATGACATTATGTATTCACAGTAAGTTTTTAAACTACATATTTCAAAGTGGATTTATTTTATAATGATTAAATTTTCCTTTCCAGTACATCTCTACTGCTTGAATAATGTAACTACTAATAAAGGAAATCATAGTTATTTCAGTAAAGAAAACTCAGCTATTGTACAAGTATTGAGAAGTACACTCCATTAACCTTTCTGTCCTTGGAATTCAGACTGACTTACTATGCGGCTTCAATTAGCCTGTCAAATAAATGCACCACCACTACAATTCTGTTCTGTAGTTCAGTTTTAGGACGCAGGGCGTGCCAAGAACCGAATAAGCATCATAATTTTCTTTTCTAGGATAAATATATGCATTGCATACTAGAGCAACATTTAAAAGAACATATTTTAACTAAATATAACATGAAGAAAGCAGATATACCATCTCATTTGTCATTTCAATCCTTTTACCTTCCAGTAAAGAATTATACATTCCATTTCAAGTTATAGAAATGCAATATTTCCCTGATATTGGCTATAAATGAAATAGAAAGTCACTATTTTTTGTATGGTGTAGCTAAGTCATATATACTATTAATCATGTGGACATTGTACAACAAATAAAGTTATAAAATGCAAACACTTATGTATATAAATAAGAGAAGAGTATTATCCATTTGATTCTTAAAATACAAGACTTCCAGGTGATAACTTTTGAAAAGTAAAGAGTACACAATTCTGAGTAGGAAAATGATATTTTTATCACTATCAAATTAAATATCATAAGATTAAGGGCAAACTTAAAACCTACATCATTATTTGTAACACACTTAAAATTCATCTAATTACTGATTATTTTCCATTGTATTTTTGACAACAAGTTGGAAGAATTTCTAAAGGAAATGGACTACTATTTTAATGGAAAGTTTTCAAATATATTTCCTTGTTTATGTCACATCAAAAATACTGTTTCATGGCTGTGTTTTAGTATTCAAAATAATGGTGAAAAGCCATTTATTTGAAAAGACAGGACATGTAAATCAGTAATTCTGTTTAAGATATGATAAAATCCCACATTAAAATAAAGAATATGTAAAAACTATTTTAAGCCACAAACATCTTGATTTGTTAATTTTATTATAATCATATACTTTTCGAATTCAAAGGGGTGTGTTTTTTTCCAAAAGGAGTAGTACATTCTCTAACACTCTTGGCTGTCTCAAAAATCTGAGATAGTTTTCCATACTAATTTTTTTCAAAATGCACACAAATAAAAATACTTTCTCTTTTATCAAGGTCTAATACTTGCGTTTAATTCTTAATTTTTTGTCTGACCTGATATTAGCTAGTTTCCAATTCCTTTCAAAAAAGAAATAGTAAAACTGAAATTAAAATCTTTTTGTGACACGTTAGAATAAATAGCATCATGTTGGTAGGATCTAAAACTTTATAGAAACAATTACATGTGGTGGTAAGTCAGTATTTATATTTTGAACAGATTATATTTAGTCACAATTATTTTGTTAATAGGTATAAAATAAACATATTTAAATTAACCATCTTATACTTAAGTTTTTATCTGCCAAAAATTATAACTCTGTTATAGGTAAAATATATTTAATGAAAATTTCTAACTTATCTTGAGAAAACTAGAACATTGATTAATTTTTTAAAAAGAAATAATTACATTTCCTTTGCATTTGCTTCTACAAACACTAGTGTTATGCTATTATTTTAAAACATACTAGTTTTATTTGCTCAATGAATTGATAAATGTCTGAGGAGAGACAGAAAAGTTATATTACTCTGATACATTGAAATATTATTCTGTATTCTATGACTATTTAAATTTCTAAATGTTAATTTAAAATGTGTAGACATGTCTTTATTTCCTTCCTTTATAGTGCAATGTTGATAGATTAAATATTTGTTCTTATGTACTGTGAAACTATATTACACTGTTCAAATTATAAAATTTTAGAAGTAGGCATCATTGGGAGAAAATGTTATCTTTTCTTTCCGGGGCAGGAATGCACAGTATAGTTCACATTGACTGAAATTGTTATTGTACCTGGAGACTGAGTTAGACTTAGGAAAATGCATCTGGTTGCCAAGGTGATGGGCGCAGACAGTGAGGGTTAATTGTCGTGACAAAGAAGTGACTGATAGATTACAAAAGTCTGGCTGGGCTGTGTCTGGATGGTTAACTTGCAGAAGAGGTGCCCATAGTAAGCCTACCTTCTAGATCTTTTAAACATCCTATAAAGTTTATATAATGTTATTTATAGCATTTATATAATTTCATACACAATGTATCTATTATATATTATTATATGATTTGCATCTTGTATGTGGTAAAATTTGATCCTTTTGTGAACCGTAACACATTCATGATGTGAGAGATCTTAGTGACATACAGTTAGAAGTTGGCAAATTTCTCTCAAACAGTTTGGGAGAGAGTCTCTCTCACTCTAAAAAAAGAATTAAGTCTAAGTATTTATGAAGAAATAGAGTTTATACTGTTTGGCAATACAACAGTCCTGTATTCTCCTCAATAAATTGTGAATTTTGTGTACCCTGTTACATATAATTGCCAACAAATTTTCTAAGACAAGAAAATGCTTTGGTGATTGTGATGAAAATCATCCCTTGTGTAAAAGATAAGATTTAAAGACACTAACAATTATTTAGAAACTTAAAAATGTTTTTTGTTTTATGTTTTGTTTTTAATTTAAATCTTTATTGGTACATTATGAATACACATCATAATTGCATTCAACATTGAGAGTTTGCACCAGAATATGACACAACTTGATTCTCATTTTTTCCCTTTTCCCCCTACCCTGCAACCTCCCTCCTCCTATACACATTCTTTGTTTCCTTTTTTCTTTATTACTGTCACATTCTTTTCCCCCTTGTTATTTACCCCTATACCCGCTTTCATTTTAAATATTTTCTATTTCACAATATCAACCATACATACTACAACTCTTTTAAAATTTCACTTTCTCATACTAGAGAAAAGATACAATATTTACACATCTGTGACCTATTTATTTGACTGATGAGGATGTGCTTAAGGTACATCCAAATGAGTATGAATGATTCAATCTTATCATTTTTAATGGCAAAGTAATACTCCAGTCTATAAAAGAGCTACATCTTCTTTATCCGCTCTCTGGTTGATGGATATTTGGATTGTTTCCAAGATTTAGCAATCACAAACTGAGCTGCTATAAGCATGAAAAAATATTTTTAAGATATTGAAACTTGTCTTTTGATTTCTTTAGAGAAAAGTATTTTTGGAGCATATGACTAGAAATACTTATTTAAAAATTTTTCTTTCATGAGAAAATAAATCTAGAGATAAATTGGTGCAGTTACTTAATTAAATTGAAATAAAGTGAAATGATTTAAATTTGATATTGAATATTTCAGGGTATGTAAATACTGTAATTTAAAAACCATATTAAAATACTCATCTTCATAAATCATATCTTTATAGTAAACTTTAAAATCTTTGGTTTTATATTTTTGTAACATACAGTAGATTATTTTTATCAGTATCACCCTCCTTTATAATAGTAAATGAGAATTTCTTATTTTTCTCTAATTGCAACTTAGAATCTCTTGATAAATATTTCCATGTCTTGATCTTTTCTACTCTCTTCTAGATCTTGTAGACATCAAAGTATATATCAAGGGGATACATTAAATAATATGAATATGAAACTATGATTTAGAAATTTATCAGTACAAATACGTGCCTTGCTATAAAATATTATTGTATGTGATACAATGGTCCTAAAAAATAATGGCAGATCTATGCTAAATTGTACAATTCTTTAGATGTTTCTATAAAAAATATTATTGTAAGGAAAATTCATAAACTTTTAGAAACTCCATTTAAATAATTGAACATTTTTATGAAGAGAATATTACAGTTAAAACTGAAATTTTTAATTATTTTCTCTTATCAGTCATAATTACCAAGTATATAATGTTGATAATTATTTCTTTAATGGAATAGAAAATTAGCACTGTGAAATAAAATTCAGTTTATAGCATGTTTACACGTAGCGTTCTTTTGTAAATTTGACATAATTCTTTCTTAATTAGAATTTCCAGTGTATTTTAATTTTTGCTTCTATCATCATAATAAAGAATCAAAATACATTAGATGATAACAGTATTATCATTTTTGCTATTAAACATTTTTTAAAGTTCTGACAATTAGAAGTGCTAGAAGGACCAACTCCATATACATGAATTAGTTTCCTCTGATGGGCGTAATCATTATATACCACAAATGTGTACTAATAAAATAAAAATTAGAAGGAAAAATAGCCTCTGCGTTATAAGCTTCTCATGGAAACACTGAAAAAGTTTAGAATGAGCTTCATTTGTTTCCATATTATATTTTAGTACCTAACGAAGTAAAGATATATACTTGTTCTATAAAAAGTATAAAAAATGAAATAAATTCATTTCATGAAAAATACTATGTATGAGTTCTGATAAAGCTCACAAGAAAAACCATTATACCCTTTCCAAGGGTGTATGATAAGAAAATAACCACGTATATTTTCATCTACATCTGTGCCTACAACTACCTACCTATTCAAAAATTCAACAGAATGTTATATATAGATATAGATATATAGCTAGATATAGATATATATGAAAAATGTTTCTTTTTCTCAAATCAGATTACATTAAAATTTCATTAAAATTTTGTGATGCTGAGGATTCCAACTGAAAGGCTGAGTCAATCTAAGATTTAAGAAGCATGTCTTTTTTATTACAGTGGATAACTGGGACAGATGTTTGAAGGTAACAAAGCAGATGCTAAATGATTCTCTTTTTACAAGACATTTATGAAAGAGAAACAAAATTAAATGTCAAAATGATAGAACCACTCTCAGTTCAGAGATAGAAACCTCCCTAAACTCATTAAACTGGAAACAACAACCAGAACAGGTGTTTATATAAGCGAGAATTTAAAATACGTAACTGAGAACTTAAAATTTGTACCAGAGAAGCAAAATATATTCTTACTAAAGTTTAAGATGTGAAGGAAAATTTTCCTTTTGGAACTTAAATTACCATACAGGAACATTTTGACAGAGAGTAATCTATGATCACTATTTAATCTATGATCACTATTTGTTAATTTGTTAATTTAAATTAAAATATTTAACAAATATTTAACAACTATTTGTTAATTTAAATTTGTTAATTTAATTTGATTAAATTTAAATCTATGATCACTATTTAATAAATTTAAATATGTAAATTTAAATGGAAACGATTTCAACATAAATTTCAACAATAACACATAGAAAGCTATACATAAAATTGCAAAATAGCTGTTAAAAAGAAAGTGACATACATTACATTTAGGGGAAAAAACAGTTCCCTCAAAATTGACAAAAATATATCCATTTAATTGTGGCACTTCGATACAAACTCAGAGGAAATCTTTCATTTCATTTTTTGTGCAACTGATTTGAAAATAATATAAATTATCACCATTCGTATAATCACTAAAGGCCTGTTTCCAGTTCTATATGTTTTTGCTTTTTTTGCAGACTCTTAGATACTTAACCTAAAAAGGACCCGAGGTTAACTTTTTTCCTACTCGCTTAGAATAAATCAAGCTGAAAGAAAGGAATTCTTCTTGGGACCAATAAATGTAGAAGGCTTCCTGATAACCATGTGATTCATGATTTCTGCTGTATTTTAGCAGCTAGACCGAGGTGATTTCTCTTCAGGGATTAGGCAATGAAATGACAAGTGTGTATTTTAAGATGCTTAGAATATGATGCTTAATTGCAATCTAAATTGTGTGATATAAATAATTTCACTTGTAGGTTAAACAGTTCTTGTCCACAGAAGTGAAATAAACACAAAGATAGAAATACTTGCTGCATGGAAAATGTACTTATATTTCTCTTCACTTATATTTAAAATTATTTTTTCTATTAGGAACATTTCCTAAGATAAATACTTTTCTATTAAGTATATGATTTTGTAATACTTGTGTAAATGCAAAAAGAACTAGCCTATGTATTTTTTTTTTTTTTAGTCTTTATTGGTACATTACATATACGCATCATGATTGCACTCCATAATGGGAATTTGTACCAGTATAGGACACAACTTCATTCTCATTTTTTCCCATAGCCCTACCCACCCTAAGTATTTGTTTTAAAACTGTTTAACCATGTTTCCTACACAATTATTAAATATTAAACTTAATTCAGCTTTAATGCCAGTTTTGTCAGTTTTTGGCCTAATCAAGGTGTTAAAAATATATATTTCACATTATTCTTTATTAAGAATCCTTAATAGTTATTGTGGAATACTAGAAGTCATGGGAATTCTATTTTAATCAGCTATTACATAAGTACTTTACCATCTTCAATATGTAAGGGCTGAGTGTAGAAAAACTAAGTAAAACGCAGTTGTTCAGATTTTCTATGAGAGTTCTTTGGTAACAAATTAGAAACTAATTTTATTTCAATGTATAATTTAATTAATTCACTTAATAAGTATTGAATGCTGACACTGTATATGTGGCATTTCTGTAAAATGTTAATTAAAAAAACTAGAACAAATGGTAACTGTTCCTTGATTATTACAAGTTAGAATATTATGAGGATAGAACAAATACATCATAGGGGTTTATTAAATTGGCTTATAGATTGTGGGTTCCAAGGAGGTGTTTCTTTCTTTTACCAAAGTTGTTTGTTATCCACAGTGTAATTATGAAAACACTATGAAAAAACTAAAGATGGTGTTCGCAAGAATGGTTTTTCTGTGGGTTTAGGCGAATTTTCCCTGAAGATGTTGCATAACACCAAATATTTAGACACTGTGATGAACAATGACACTGAAGAGCGGAAAGTGGAAGATGGTGATGTCAGTGAAGGACGCTGCTGACGCAGAGCCCTGAAGCCTACAGGAGCCCATTTAGTCCAAAAGTCCTGGGCTCTTTCGGGGAAGCTGTGGCTCAGCCAACACAGGATAGTTTTGCACATGTCATCAAAGCTTCGGGGGTTATATTAAAAAAAAAAATAAAGTTTAGTTTTGGAAAATGGAAAAAAATAACTAAACGGAAGGAAGGTATTCTTATTCTTGTTCACATCAATGAAAGTTTTTGTTTATCATTGTTACTCTCACTACAGAGACAGTTGGATTCTTCTAACACTTATTTGACCAATAAGTGAATGATTTCCTATATAAACTAATAAAACATATTATTGTGAGACACAGTGATTACCAGGTCACTTGAATGCCTAGAGAAAGAAAGTTTTGGGTACTGTTTCAGCTATAATAATACGACAAATTTGAAAACAATTTTGAAACAAGCTAAATTTTGTTTAGTTTTTTACAAACTAAATATGACAAATTTGAAAACAAACTAAACAATTTTAGTTTGTAGTTTTACCTCTCTTAACTCACTCTCCACCAAATGACTGTGTGGACCAGATATTTTTGGTTACAATTATAACCGCAGTTGTGTTATGATCTTTACTGAACAGTACAATTTCTCCACCATTTTGATCATAACAATGTATTATAATCTCTTCAACAAAATTCCGATACATATAAAGGTAAAAACATGCAAGATTCAAGATCTTTGGATAATCTTTGGAGAGAAACATTTCTCACTATCAGTTCCCTTCACTGTGAAGTATCCTGTGTTCAGGGATGATCATTAATAACCTTGACACTCAGAGCAAATAACTTGTCTCATCTGCTTCGTGGGGTGTAAGCAGGAGCAAACCAGTGGTCTGCTGCTTCATTAAAGTGAAAAGTGAATTGATTTATGAATACTTCCGTATGTATTTAAGCTCATTCTCAAAAAAACATAATAAAAGAAACATAGACATACTGTGCTATGATGTGCTGCAGTTGCAGAGTTACCAAAACATGGGGAATAATATATCACTTGTAAAATTTCAGCCTTTTTCTATAAAATTCTCACTGTCTGTATAACCCTCTGACTTGAAACACATTAAATTGTAGAAATACATTGGTTGTGAAGTAGTCAGATCAGTGATTTTATAACTCGAAAAAGACAAGCAAGGTTGATTTTGTTGCCCAACTCCAAAACTCAGAAGTCTCTTACAAGTTTCCTGACATAATCATAACCAAGGAAGCATTTTGCCCACAAATTAAATGTATTTTTGTTGGTCAAGTACTTACAGCAGATGAAAAATTACCCAGCTTAACCCTTATAATTATCCTTACACAAGCCTGATGCACAAGGTAGAAAATAAATTTAAAATGCAGTAATTGCATCTCAACATCCATAGCAACTCTGTGAAGCAAAAACTGTTAAGTAAATAAATCAATAATAGCATATGAATGGAATGGTTGAAAGAAATTAGTTTTCTGGCAATTTAAATAACTGCTGTTGGGTTTCTGTGTGCTTGTGTGAGGGTATAAGTTAGGGTCAATCTAACATATGCACATGCTATAGCACGAAAATAGCAGACATCTAATAAATAATACACATACAGAATGTGAAATCACATAATACAGCTGTTTTATGTCAGCCAACGATCAAACATTCAAAAACATGGATAGAAAATACAATGAGTTACACCCAGTCTGACATAAGAATAGCACAGGTTATGACCAGGATTTTTGTCATAACTTATGATCAAAGTCTGGAGTTATGACTCAAATGTGGTCTACTTGTGCTTCTAGATGGTTTCAGATGTAGATTTTAGACTAAAAATGTTCTCAGAGAAAAATCAGATCCTTTTCTGGTTGAGATAAATTGAGAAATCCTGGGCTCTATCTCTGTAAGGACACAGATCTGTTGATATGGAGGAGAGAAATTCTGAAGGCTGTGCACAGGAGTTGGAGACTTCATTGACCAACTTGACTTGGAATCAGCCTCTTAGAATGAACTGAGTTCAGAACTTAAGGGTCCACTGTAAGTCACATTTGAGGCAAATATTTTAAAATTTTAATCTGATTAAAGGGCTCTAGGAGTACAACTGTATAAGGTTATGTACAACTTTTTTGCATGAAATGTAGTCTAGTGGAATTAAGACCAGTCTACTATGCATAAATAGTAGGATTTCTAGAATCTCAAATAAATATCTGAGGCAGTTACCATGAACAAAATTATATTTCATAAAATAAGAGGCTAATTTTAAATAAAATAATCACTCATTCTGTAAAGATGAAAAATATTATTTCTTAGGTGAAACTTAATTCTTAGGATTTAGATCTAAAATGTTTCCCTGAAGTCTCATATTTAGAGGTTGGATGCTTTTCAGTATCTGACTCCTACTGTCTCTCTGCTTCCTGGCTGCTATAAGATTGAGTTGTTTTTGCTTAAAATCAGCCAATCATGAGCTGACTCCACATAATTTGAGGCTGATTTTAAACTTCTCTTTTAATTTTGGGTGTCATATATTTTGTCCCATCAATAGCAAAGCTTATACTCAAGGTTGGTGTCAGGACTGGGATCATTGCTGTGTTTGGCCATATGTCTCCAAGTCTTTCAGAACTAGTATGCAGGAGGAGTTTGGAAATGTTGGAAGGTGATTTGCTCTAGAAACCCTAGAAGAAGAGGATCCGCAATTGAAAGTTAATACTGGTCAGATCTCAGAAGATGAGAGTGCTGGTAGGAATTGAGAGTAAAGATCAGGCTCATGAGATTACAACAGAAGACAGAAAACTTCCCTAGAAGTCATGTATGTTCATTACAGCAATGATTCTGTCTATGTGTTGTTCATTTCCTTTTTATATGCCTGAATCTAAAGGTGATGGGCTAATTAACCTGGTAGAGGTGATTTCAAAGAAGCCTGTTGCTCAAGCAGTGAGATGTATACAGCTGCTTGCCTTTTGCCACATCTCCGGTGAAAATCAGGTTCAGTCAGCAGAGATTAATGATTTCAAATACTTTCTTGGACAAAAAGAAGCACCACTGTGGAAAGTGAGGTTGCTATCATGATTAGCACTAAAAAGATTCCAAGTACTTTGTATCATTATCATTAGTTCTTAAGGATATCTCAAGAAGTGGAAAGCCCCTATATGTCACAGGCTGAGGGTTGTAAAAAGGCAAATTCTTTTAAATGATTTTTAATCTGAGAAGACAGACACAAGGTAGCCTGCTCATTCAGGGCCACTCTGGGAAGTTTTTCCAAGAAACCAATCATCTACACATTGAAAAATATGTTTCAAAAGAGCCAGGCTACTATGCAAGCTGGCTGCAGAAGTTGATATCGATATGGTCCTGTTTTCATATATACACAATTGCAAGAGTTGAGGAGTTGAGAAGACTTTGATCTGTTTTTAAGATGTCAAGAAAGCAGCCCCTGAGATGGCAGTAAATAAGGCTGTGAATTAAACCCACAGATGCTTGGAGAACCCAGATATTTGCAGAGACCAAGAATGCCACCATAATTTGAAGAAAACCACAGGTAGCTGAGCCAGCCTGAGAAAGGCCACCTGGGCTTCAACTAGCAGGGCCACAGGTGTGGAAGTGCCCAAGCTCTCTGGAACTCACTTACCCCAACATCTTGCCACAGGTGCTGTGCAGGAAGTCACAGCACTAAGTCTTTGCTGTGGTGGCTTTTTGTCTTCTGTTGCTCTAATAGCTTTCTACCTGCTTAGATCTACATGTTTCTCAAGAGCTTCATATTCTCACAGATGGTGCTTTGGACAGGTGATCGAACACCACATATGTGACTGGCTGTTGGGAGACTGGGCCTAGTCCAAACCCTCAGATGGATATGGAGAAGCTGGAAGAGCATATCTTCTTCTTCAGCTTCTCCCTTCTCTTTTTGTTTTTAGCTGCCATGGTTGGATGCATTTCTTTTCACTTCTATTCCCTCTACCATACTTTCCTTGCCTTGGAACCAGCAGACTGTAAACTGATAATGTGAATAAAAATAAATATTTTTCCCTGTAAGTACTGAGAATAGTATGTGTTGTTCCCTGGGAATGAGAAAGCAAGCAAGGAAAAATGCTCACCTTGCACTAAACTCTGCTCTTACAATTTAACTCTTTTTTTTTTTCATATTCACAAAGTCTAACATGTAAGAATTTATCTTTAGTCTCAGAAGAGACTTTGGCTTACACTTTTCAATGGTATTTTGTTCCAGTGGTGAGAAAGCTGCTAATACACCAACTAAAATTAGTTGTTTGTATACCACATTTTTCTTATTGAACTTAACATTCAGAAATGCCCCAATGAGTCCCTAGAGTGTTCTCAGTGCAGTCATTCTGCACCATCACTGGATTGCCTCCTGAAAGCCATCACTAATCTAACAATCCTAGTCAATGTCACTTCAAAATGAGGTCAATATCCTGAAACTCTGGTCGGAAGGAATCCACTGACACTGCATTGCATTCGAATCGTAGCCTTGTCTTGCTGCTTTGTGTGACTTTGCTTCTCTAGTTTGACTTATGACTCAGTAACTCACAGGAAAAATTTTGCAGTAAATCCGATGTCAATATACTTTCTCAAATTTCTTTGTATTAAAGACTGAAGCCTTTGAAACTCAAACAATGTGAACTTATTTCTCTGATGGTTCTTTTTCTACTGATAGATTATATTCTGCCTTTCCTCATGACAAGCAAAGGTAAATTTAAATAAGGAAGACTGCAAGCTGTTTTCTAAGAAAAAAGTATTTATATACATGCATAAGTTCACTAATTTCTTCACATACACAGGAGTTTAGATAAATGTTAACTATACAGTTTGTAAGCCTTATTGAATAATTTACATATAACATTCTACATAATTTATACAATTCATACTACATAGATTCGTAAAAAAAATTACGTGGCATTTCATGAATGTAAAAATCAATCAATGCATATTTTATTATATTTAAATTTTAATATTTTTATTTTGAATTTGACATATTATTTATAAGTATTATTTATTTTAACTTTTACAAGGAAAATAACCATCAGGGTTTTTGTTGAATTAGTTGAGAAAAATAGAACTGTGTACACAAAATACTGTTAAATATCCTATTAGTAGTGAAAATGATAATTAAAGGTACAATTATAATTATATTAAAATTAAAGGCATAATTTTAGTAACTACTAGGCACAAACACGACATGTATTCTCAAATGAAAACAGTACAGCAATTTGCATTTGTTATTCAAAAATGTACCTAGGTATAACACATAATGTAATTTGCACAGAGAAGTTAATGATTTTCTAAGATAATAATCTCTTATTCTTTCTGAGGTAAATCACTTATTGGAATAATTAACATACTGTGTCAAAAGAAATTCCTTGAACTTTGGAAAATCTACAGTTGCCAGTACTGGTAGTTTTAATGATCTAGCTTTTTTCCCTAAATTAATAGATATCCTCCATCTCTCCCATTTCTTTCTCTCCCCCAACAACCTCCAGTCTGACTTCCTTTCTCATTTTTTCTTTTTTCCTCCCTTCCTTCTTTCCTTCTTTCCATCTCTCCTTACTTCCTTCTTTCCTCTTTTATTGGATACTGTTTTCCAGTATTTTTACTTCTCATTTCAAAGACTTGCTAATACACATTTCCCCTTTATTACTACTTTAGCACAGTAGTCATTTATTTAAAACATTTCCTACAGTGGACTAAACTTGCTATTTACTATTAAATTTCTATGAGTTCTATTTCTTAACCTGTATTTATACAGCAACATGGGAGGATGCAAAGAAGAGTTGAAAAAATATCAAAATACAAATCGGTTTAATGAGGTGGAAAGGACATGCTTATGTTTGTCTCCAAATCTAACACTTAAGTTATACAGAGTATTTTTCTGTATTCAGTCATTAATTATATGTATTCAGTCCTTAGGTGTGACTATAACCATATTTATCTTTCTGAAAACTGGGTCTCTGCACTCTGAATGTGTTTTTTTAAGTCTACCTTAATTGTGTTGTGTTTGGGGAGACTTTTCAGCCTTTATCCACCCAACATTTTATTATTTATTGTTGCCAGGCTATTTTTATACTTCCACATAGATTGTGGTAATAAAGGGTGAAAGATCTTAGGTTTCCAATGCAATTCAGAAATATTATCCAGACTCTGGGACTTTATTTCATCAACCTCTATCTGTATTCATTGCTCTCTGATACCTTTAAAATTGTGAGGCTAATCCTATCTCTCTAGTTCAATCCAGGCATACAAGTCTTTAGTAATCAGGAAGGGATAGAATGTGTTAGAATCAGATAAAGAGTTTTTTCCAAGGTGAAAGTTATTCACTATTGATCAACTCCTAAGTGTCAAAGATAGAATGAATGAAAAAAAGATATTCGACCTTCACTCTTTAAGAATGTAAGAAGCATGGAAAATGTGAGTAAAACAAACAATGCCACTTCAAAGGCCTACTTATATCATTTTGGCCTGTCCCTAGCTTGTAGAGCTCTAAAAGTAGCTCTGTGCTCAAATCTCACTTCTTTCACAAGCTATATCTATGAGACTGAGAAAGTAACTTGCCCTACTAGGTCTATTCTAATACATTTATAAACTAAAGGGATTCTCTCTCTCTCCCTCCCACCCTCCCCACCTCAGTATTCTATTTTTTTTTATAATAAATAGCCCAAAATCGAGTGACTTAGAATAAGAAAACAAAATAATTTTAGATTTACTGTGTACTGTAATGTAGGAAAGACCTCATGTGGTTGATTTTGGATCTGTGTTTTGGCTAGGGTTATAGGTAAAATGTTATGTAACATTGGACAAAATTTCATTTTTGTTTGCAAACTCTACTTAACATCGGGAGACAGTCAAGATCATGCCAGTTTTTCTCCCATGTGCACAAAAGTGGTCATCTTTTCAAAATCATGAAACAAATGAAGATTGTAACACTATAAACACACACACACACACACATACACACACACACACACATATATATATATATATATCGAATATGTAAAGTGTTGAGTGTAGTGCATGGTCTCACACATCCACTGAGAGACTTGCAATAAGGCCTCTACATATAAGTGGAAACTGTTCAATTTATTATTTTCTACATTCCAAAGAATGTTTTATGTCTATTACTTGATCTAATGCTCTTAATAATCCAGTAGAATGGCTATTATCACTGCTCAGGTTTATGTTTTCAGGAAAGAAATGGAGGTACAGAGCAGTTTGAGGACCTGAACAATTTTTCAGCTAGGGTTCAAACGATTATCCCTGTATACTGACAGTTGAACAAAATCATTAATATAAGTCTCAATATGCACAAAAAGAGTCATTGATTAATAGACAGCTGGATCCGCAAACATTCTGATACTGATATGTGTCTGCTGTCAATATTCCTTAAAATGACGTACTCATTCTACAGTAAATGGTTATAATATATAACAGGAAATTATTTTGACACAAAATACATTTATTCCCTTGTATAATATATCTATATTTGAAATGCTGAAAAGGTGAGATTTCATGACTCATAATTAAATAACAAAATTGAAACCCTTCAGATTTAATCAATTCCACTTAATTTTTATATGTTTATGGTTCTCATTGATAGTATGATATTTAGTAGCTACACAAGGACCAGAGATTGAACATGTAGCAGCAATATTCACATATACATTACTGACACACTGTATGTAGTTAGAGTGACAATTCCAATAAAAACAATAACAGAGTTTTGATGACATATTTTTGGCTTTACAAAATAGTTATCAAAATCTCCAAGTATTTTATATAGATAAATTTTTAAGCTTTTGTTTTCTTCACAACTCTGCTAGACAACTGCATAAATATTTAGTTTCTATTAAAAACTTTGAGAAAATCAAGTATAAGTATAAATGAATTTTCGGTGGAAGGGAGAAAAACAGTAAATATAACCTTTCAGTAAGTAGTTTCCTCTCTTAGATGTGAAACATTCAATTATTATTGTGAGTACACATTCAGTCCAATCTGAACAATTCCATTTGATCCAACACATATTTATCCTGCTGACAAACTGCATGTGTCTCCATAATCTGCCTGTTTGATTTACACAAAGACAGTACTTTTAGAATAAAAACTAAAGTTTTAATTGTAGGGACCTAGAATAACACAAAGTAAGAGTTCCAAATACACAGTTAGAAAATGGAAAGCATGTACAATGTTTAAAAGCAATGTTCTAATGTGTTGGCTTTTGTTTTTGTCATTCATTTTTGTGGTGTTACTATTTCTTATAAACTCTTTCCTTCATTTCTCATTCATTTACAGCTCTTTTGTGAGTGTCAGAAATATTTATGAAGATGTTCTCAAAGGTGGTGAGATAAAACTATAATGAAAGAGACTTTGTCTAGGTTTCTACAATTTTTACTCAATAATCATTCAGCATCACATGCTGATCATTTAGAGGTTACAAAATTCAAGAAGATTTAACTCATTAATTTATATGGTATAACTTTATATCGTAGCAATGCATATGCACATAGATTGTAAGACAAATAATAAAGGTAAACTAAAATATTTACCCAGGAGTATACATTGATATCATCCTCAAAATGTAAGAGAGGAACTTTACTGAACTTGTAAAATTCTCAAAGGTGCTAAACATGTACCTGATGATTTTCTTGCTTAAGCACATGGAGCTAATAATTTAGGCTTTAAAGTGGAATTAAAGTAAAAAAGCAAAGTTGTGTTTCTTGTCATCCTTTTGCTCTGTTAAATCCCTGGGTGTGAAGGATATATTTCCAAACCACTTAGAAACTGTCACAGGTGAAAGTATTTGCAGGATGATGGAAATACATCTGACTGTCTATGAGTGACTGTTCTTACAAGAGAAGCATCAGTCTGTGGAATCCAGAAAAACCTATGAGAATCCAGATGAACAGTAATATGGCCTGACTCATTCCCCTCAAGCTAGTCTGACTTGTGGATGGAAAATCATAGAAAATGCTCAATGTTAATAGGGTGAAGGGGGAAAATGTTGAGACTGTAACAAAAATGTAAGGAAACAAATTTTATGTATATGGTGGGGTGGTAGGGTGGGTAGGGCTATGGGAAAAAATGAGAATTAAGTTGTGTCTTATACTGGTACAAATCCCCATTATGGAGTGCAATCATGATGTGTATATTTAATGTACCAATAAAGATAATTTAAAAAAGATTTAAATTCTTAAGAAGGATAACTAGTTATTTTATAGTGTATATTTTATTTACAATTTTTTTTCTGGGAATTCTGTTTTGGGATATTCTATTGTGGCACTAATAATTGCCAAAATAATTAGGATGGGCAGTTCTCATTCAAGATTTAAATAGAGTTTTAGAAATAGAGATTAGGCCAACAAAAACAAAAACCTATAGACTCTGTAGCCTGGGACACCTATGGGTAGGGTGGAAGGAAATGGATACTATATGAAATACAGGACTGAATTCACTTTTTCATCACTGGACCAAGACATCTTGCACTTTGGACTCATGGCTTTTAGAGAATTAAAGCCACAGTCCATGAGCTCCAAGGCAGAAACAATGTAGTAAAATGACAGGGCAGAAGAAAACAGCGCCCATCGAAGGGCTCCCAAAGCAGAGAGCAAAGGGAGGAGCTCATGATGGGGAGACCTTGTAGGTCGCAACAATTGAGCTGTTCCCCCAGTCTCTCTGTCATATCACAGTCAGCTGGTGAGTCATTAGTGGATGACTTTAGTGATGAGTATAGCATCTTGATAATCCAATGGAAAAATGAAAAAAAAATTATACATACAGGTGTGTATGAATCCTAGAAAGTTGGAAATTTCTAAAATGATTAACATCTTATCTAGTAGTGGAGTTTTAAAACATGAGCTCACACAGAAGATATCTTCCTGAAAGAGTAAATGGCATCATATTACAGTGACTAATGCATAACCATGTTTACACTCCATGGTACCTGTATCTTGGAAGCCATCATATGGATGGACAGATGAATATATAAAGAAAAGTGTGATATTCACACATAATGGAATACTACACTGCCATAAAAAAGAAAAATTTGAATGAGTTTTAGGGTTACAATCTACATAAAATAATGATTTGTTCTTGTATTGAATTTTGGAAAAACTTAATAGCAACATTAATAGCTTAATAGCTATAAAGCCCTATAAGAAGGAGAGAATTCACTGGGTACTACTTGAGGAAACATAGCTAGTCATCTTGGAAAAGAATTTCTTTTCCTTATGATTGTTGTTTTAACCTGGCATCTCTCCCACATCCCTGTTAATTTCCTCAAACTATGTATTTTTTGAAGTAATCTCTTCAATTATAATTAAAAATCATTTTTCAAAAATGCTTACATACAAATTAATGAGTGTTAAAATATTTATAAATGAGGATATCTAATCTGTTACATTTATCTATCCCAGTTTCATAAGTTCTTAAGCAGTACATTCTTAACCTGAACACTTCTGCCTGATGAGATATGCCCTTTTATCTTTTTACTATTCAAAATCTCTGAGTTATTAATATGTTTTATTTGATCAGATGGAATTACTTTCTGTCAGAGAGTACTAATCCACTTGAGGTCTGTCGACTAATGACAGTTGCACAGGCAAGACCAACTTGGGTAGCATGATCTGATGGATGACAAGGTTCTTACTGGAAGCACCTTTCACATCTTCTTAATAGAGAGCATTAGAAGTTTAGCAAGTTGGAGTCGAGAATCAAAGGAAATAGATTTCTATCTTGTTGGCTTAAATATAAAGGAGATAAATTTAGAAAGAAGAATGCCTTACTTATTTCTTCATTGCTGGGACAAACAACTCTCAAAGTCCTTTAGTTAAAAGAGGAAATATGTCTTTTAGCTAACAGTTTGTAGAGGATTTAGTCTAGAGTTTCCTGGGAAATCTGGAAGAGGGGTGACACAGAGGAGAAGCCGTCCAAGTTATGGCCAGTAGGAATCAGGGAACTATCCTTTTTTCTTCCCTTCTTATTCCACCTGCATTGCAAGTTCATTGTTTGATGGCACTAACACCCTCTTTATTAAGTGCATCTTGCACACCCAAAACTATACTAAAGCAACAAGTAGACTAATCCCATATCACACATGATCCAGTCACTTCTCAAAGCTCTACCTATAAGCATATGAAGCATGAGGGGCATCTACATATAAGGAGTTAGAATGTGCAACTCATAAGAACAGGATAACAGGCAGAATAAATATGTTTATATTATTACTCTCAAGGAACATCAACAATGTTTAGGAAATAGGGAATAGTATTGACAATGAGATAAAAATAATTCCATATATTTATTATAATGAAAGACTCAAATGATAGAAAATGTTGATTTAAAACTAATGTAGACACAAGCTGGTCTGGTACAGAGATATTTATGATCAAGCTATTTCCAATAGAATCCTGATAAGTTATAAACTCCCTGTGCATAGTAACTTCAGAGATAGATCATAGATTTATCCACAATTATTTATTGATAGATTGAGGAATGTTTATATGCTCTTTCATTTGTGCTCAAGAAATGATTGAAAGTAGAATTTAACATGCAAGTAAATTCATCTGCAGAGAGAAAATAGAAAGTACTAAAGAAGAGTACAAAACTGACTTGAGGAGACCGTTAGCAGCTCTCCTGCAATGTAGAGAGTGAGGAGGAGCATCATTCCACCCTACTAATCCCAAATAACCGGTGAAAGTAAGCTCAAACAATTTTCCACATATTGAAAAGTGGAGTTTGAACTGCAAACAACTGGCATCAGATCTAAGGAAATTTGTTCCCTGCTGGGAGAAAATAGACAACATTTTTCCCTGTTTTGAGGAGTTCTAACCTCCACACCTGTGGGAAAATGTCAGCTTGAGGGGCTGACAGTTTGAATGATCCTCTGTTGGTGCAGCCAACAGAGAAAAACCCCAGGGGGCAGGAACAGGTGTAGGCAAGTGCAGGTGGTCAGTAATGAACTCACCTCACCAATGCATGAGATAGAAGAGAATTCCAAACTCTCCCTTATGAGAAAAAACTTAGAGGGTGAAGGAAAATAGCAGTTAAAGAGAGGGAAAACTATAGGCTTAGATCATTATTCTGCATTTCCATTACAGAATAAAAACCACATTGTATCTAAGGCATCTAGAGAAAAACAGTCAAGGAAAGCAGGATGGAGAGTTAGGTTGATGGACTCTTACAGCTCCCAGAACTAGAGTAATGAAAGTTCAAGAAAACCATAAAGATCACAGCAATAAAGCCCCAGAGACACAGCACACGCAAATCTCACCCAAGACCCGTTCACATTCAGACATGTCCATACACCTCCAGTGAGCAGCAAACATGCTTTTAGATAAAGTCAAAAGATAACTGCACAGGGAATAGGCGTCAGAGGGTGGGTGCAGACAGAAGTCCTCTGGATGCAGACTGACATCCTCTGGGACAAGACGTGCATCCAGATCAAGGACAGGAAAAAGGAAGCTATGAATGCTCGGCACATTCACTACATAAAAGCTGTGCACTGTCTGGAAGATTGATCCATTTCGATTTTCACATTGAACAGCTCTCTGTTGTCCTTTTTGAATGTCATTACTAAGAGATAATTGTTTGATTATTGTTTTAGATTTTTCCTGAAAGCGTATTCTGCAATCAATTAATTCTCTTATGTTTGTCAGCATGGATCTAAATGTGATTTAAAATCTAGGATAGTTTACTGTGTCTTGATTTCTGAATTACTTTTTAAAAATATCAACTCCAATACGTTTTGTATCTTTCATTTTGTGTATATGGCTTGTCTTTCTCATCTTATTTTAATACAATGGCTATTTTTAATGCATTATTATTAATCAAATGTATGTTAGATTTCTTATTTTATAGGAAGTAGAATTTATGAAAATATAATTTCTTCATAAAAAGGCTCTATCCCAGGAGGAAAGAAGAGGAAATATTAACATATATGTTTATGTTTTCCAAAACAACTTTTTTCTAGGACAAACACTTGTTTTTAAAAGTGAATAGTAATAAGAGAATATCACTTTGGCAGATATAGTAAAATAAAATTTTAAGATATTTACTTTTGCAGTGCTGGATATTTGGCACAGAGCTTCGTCAACATGAGGCAATGTCTTTAGAACTGAGGTACAACTACATCCCCAAACATTAAAGATTAATATTTATTTTTACACTAAGGACGTTCTTTAAAATCTGTGCAAACCTGATAAAAGCCAGAGTGTTCTATTATTTGAAAGCTATCTCCAAATTAAAGTAACAAAATTATGTTGTTAAGGTAATTTCTCCTCAGTTAGTGTGTTTTTTAGAGAGAAAGATACAAAGATGCTTCTATGTTATGAAGAAAATACATTGTTTCTTCAAACCACATGGTATATTATTCATACAGTAAATATCTATATTTTAAAAGTTCATTCTCTATTGATTAACATCAGAGTCTGCTCCAAATTTACCACAGGGTTGAGAATCTCATCATAATCCATGAATAAAACCTTTATTCACATATGAATATTTTTCTGTAAACTAGTTGTTTTTCCCTGTGGTTATTAAAAATAATTGCTCAAATAGTAGAAAGTTAACAGAAGGAAAGAACATGTTTGAGCAAGATAAACAACCTTAATAATCAGGTCAGACATCATCATACTTAGGAGCCAAGGTAGAGTTGCAATTTAGCAAAAAGCAGTGGTAACAGTGGAGTTTGAGAAAGACGCAAAGTCTTCCAAAGACTAATGACAATAAACACTATTGTGCAGGACTGAGAATAAGCTCAGAAAGTTAAAACTGACTGAATAAAACTAATGTGTGTATCTTTGATCAGATGGGCTAATTTAAATGGCAAGTAAAACTGAATTGTTTGCACACAGGGAAGCAGTTTTCCCAACATCATTTGTTGCCTGGACTCCATCCCCTCTACCATAGGTTTCTAGCTTCTTTGTTAAAGATCAAACAGCTGAATGTATCTCTGATGGTTCCTGTATCCTCAGTTCTTTTCTGTCCATTCATATATTCATTTTTGTTCCAGTGTCATGCCATTGTATCACTACTGCTTTGTAGGACAGCTTGAAGTCAAGTATCGTGCTTCCTGCTTTGTCCTTGTTGCCCAACATTCCTTTTACTCTTCTGGGCTATTGATGTGTAGAAAATTGAATATGACTCCTTACCTCTCACCATATAGTAAATTTATATCAAAATGGATCAAATATCTGAATACTAAAACAGAAACATTAAAATTTTTGGAAAATGAAATAGGTAAAGTATTTAAAGATAGATGAAAGAAAATATTTTCTAAATGCAACCTGAAATACACAAAAATCACACCAAGAATCAACAATTAGTATTATATCAGGCAAAAAGCACATATTGATAGCAACAGAGTAAAGAGACAACCTATAGTGTGGAAAATATTTTTCCAGCTACTTCTCAGAAGGCAGCTGATATGTAAATGTGCACAGAACTCAAAAAATTTAACCACCCAAAATGAAAACTTCAGTCAAGAAATGGCCAAGGGAAATGAAAAGACATTCTATAGAAGAAATACAAATGGTTAAAAATACATGCAAAAATATTTAAAATCTCTAGCCATTAAAGAAATGCAAATTATACTAATGCTAAAGTTCCATCTTACTTCAGAAAGAATGGCAAACATTAAGAAACTCAACAATCACAAATGTTGGCATGACTGCTATGAGAAAAAAACACTATTTCATTGTGGGGGAGATATAAAGAGTATGGAGGCTTTTAAAGAACTGAAATTACAAATTTCATATGATCCAGAAATCTTCATGCTAAGTATCTTCCCTAAAGCACAGAAGACATCATATTACAGTGCTATTCACATATCAGTGTTTACAGAGTGCAATCCATAGTAGCTAAATCCTAGAAACTGCCTATTTGCCCATTAACAGGTAATGGAAAAACATTATACATGTTTAAATGTATTAAATAATATTAAAGATATTATATATATATATATATGTATACTACTCTGCTATGAAGAATGACAGATATAAGACATTTGTAGGAAAATGGATGCCCCTGGAAAGAAGAATATAGAGTGAAATTAAAGAGACAGACAAGCTTAAATACCATATTTTCTCTACTTTGAGTGAAGAAACACAAAATGTATTATAAAGGATGGATAGAAGGGGACAGGAAGAAGAATGTCCTGCAGTAGAGAAGTGGTTCAAGTGAAGAAGGGTGCAGGTGAGGAGGAAAGGAACGGAAAATAAGCAGAAGAAAGATATACCACGTAGAGGAACCTATCTTCTTCCATTGATTCTATAGCATGAGCTAAGATGAATGATATCAACAAGCTAAAAAAATGGGATAAAATAATGGGTGAGTGGGAGAGAAGAGGGAAAGGTAGAAGCAGGGGATTAAAAATGAAACAACCTGAAGTATCTACATGTAGCCACTCCCCAAGAAGACTGGAAACTGCGTAAACAGAAAACATTCACTATTTTTTTTTTTATAAAAACAGTGAAAACAAAATGTTCCAGTGCAGTGTTCTGAAATGCTCCCTGACCTCACACTTGTCCCCACTTCCTCTCTCTCTCTCTTTCTCTCTCTCTGTCTGTCTCTATGTCTCTTTCTCTCTGTTTCTCTGTCTCTCTCTCTCTTTCTCTCCTGTGCTGAAATGTGCCTTTCACGGCTGTCAGTATCACTCAAGCAAAACACCAGAAGACAGCTTAACCTTGGCCTGTCTTCTCTCTCACTTCCCGACTCTATCAATCAAAGAATCATTTTCTCAATCGTGCCCTTCAGGATAATTGCTGTCTATGGACTTCCTCCTTCCCAAGAACTTCTACACAACTAAGAGGGAAACTCCTTCACTTCTAAGATATTTACTTTTGTAACAGTAGGTTTCGCTGAAGCCTTATTACTAGAAGTTTCTCAGACAACTTTACTTGCACTAAAGATCTTTTTATTTTGTCTTTTTGAACACTCCAGAGCAGTGTAATTATTATGCCTATAATCATACGAAGAATTAAAGTTACAATGATGCTAATTTTCTACTTAAAATTATCACAACAAGAAAAAGATGTAGTCAGGGTTCAGTAACTGCTTTACTCCAATACTTCACTCTTTTATTCACTATATCACATTTCATTTCTGTGAGAAATATTGTTCTTTCTTTTACTTTTAATTCCAGGCAAGCTTGAACCTAGAAAAAGGAGGAATTGGAAGAGAAGGAAAATAAAACTATTCATTCCTATTGGAATTATGGATACTTTTGTTTTTCTGAGGCTATTGAATACCGTAAGTAATTTAAAATCAAATATTAGTATGCATCACATTTACTGTAAGGGGTAAGACTTATTTGGGGACTGGTCTCATTCAACACCAAATTCTCCTTGATTATCAGCAAAGCTATTCATATCATTTGGCTTAATAATTATCAGTTTAGGGCCGGGGATATAGCTCAGTGGTTCTGGTGCCTGTCTTGCAAGCGCTAGGACCCAGGTTAGATCCCTGGTAACCACATAACAATACTGGGCGTGGAGACTCACACCCAGCAGCAATCAGTACCACATACCACAGTGCTGGGCATGGTGGCTCACGCCTATAATCCCAGCACTCGGGAAGCAGAGGCAGGAGGATTGCTGTGATGTGAGTTTGAGGCTGAGCTCAGGGCCAGCCTGAACCACAAAAGTGAGACCCTCTCTCAAAAAACCTTAAAGAAAAATTATCAATTTAGCCTATTGCCACACAGTTGTCTGTATTAGAAGCAGAGCCGTAAGAGCCATTACATGGAAAGTTGTCATAGTCCCAGAGTTCAACATACTCTAGAAACTTCACAAAGAACCTCTCCTTTTTCAGATCAATGCAATACTTGTAAAGTTTGCTGAGACTTAGTCCAGCAGTTTCTCATTTGAAAGTATCGCAATGGTGTGAGAGACAGGGAGACTTTTTCACACAGTGCAAGCTTTCTTCTACCCTCTATTGTTTACAAGCTGTAGCACGGTGATTTAAAGTTACTATCTAGGCTTCCATGAATCTTATAAAATGGAACCAGGATTCTAAGTACAGATAAAATAAATACACAGTCTCACTTTCATGTGTGCAGGTATGTATGTATGCATACATGCATGTGTATGTGTGTGCGTGCATATGTGTGCATGTGTGTGTGTGTATGTGTCCAGAGGCATGTTTCTCCATTTTAATTTATTTCTTCATTGACTTGATTGGTGCATTTTAGATATACATTATGATCACATTCCACATTGAGAATGGGTCAGTACTTACTAAAATAGCCCCCTAGAAATACATAGTAATTACTATCCACCAATGGCAGAGTACATTACATAATTTATTCATAGACTTATCGGTGTATAAATTTCCATTAGATGTTTAAGTGTTTCAGAGATTATTACTATGAAGTAGGCCATGATTCATTCATTTGCAAAAAATGCTTTTATTCTTTGAAAATCTAATAATTTATTTTTATAAAAACATGGATGAAAAAACTTTCCTCAGGTACATTAATTCTCTTGGCATAAACTCTATCACTACTGATCATTGTCCACCTATTTTTCTGCATACACACTGTTGCTATTCACCTATAAATATTTCTCTCTATTCTTGTTATACACATCTGTCAGAGTTAAAGCTTATATCCTTCCTCCATTTATCTACATGTAATGTCTTTAATCATAAGGATATAATTATAAGTAATTCTGCCTCCCCAGTGTATAACAGAATACTTTGAACCTAGTAAAACTTCGTAAATGAAAAAATAAATGAATTTCAGCTATATTTATATAACTACACAGCAAAGCAAATCAACATTCTAACTGCCTAGTATATGAGGCAAATTAATTTATGTCAGTAAACTAGCAAAAGATAAACTTTTTCTGGAAAATACAAAAAATGGCATATTTTCTTTGGTATTGATACTTTAATGTATTTCAATATTTTATTAATATATCAAATATTTTTGAATGTTGTCTCTGTCCTAGTTACTGTTGTTGTCATTCAGTATTCAGGAAGAAGTATCAGCAAACAAAAACAGAAATGAACACCCTATCTCATTTATACTCTAGTGTAGTAAAAGTATTCATGAGGAATGTACGTACTCATGTATGTGCACGTGTGTGTACATGTGTACGTGTGTGTGTGTGTGTATGTGTGTGTGTGCATGCAGAAATGAAGAGGCTGAAGGGAAACGTAAAACTCAGTGAACTCTATGGCTTGGAAAATACAGCTCCCTCAGTATCTCATCGTGCTGACGGTTTGGTTGCTTGTTGGTCTTCAGGCAGTGCTTGGAACACAAAGCTCTAACTTTCTGAACTGCTTAATTTATTGATGTTTTCACTGGTAATGTTATTGGTGATAATGGGAAAGAGAAGTTGCCGAGTTCCAGGGAAGATATCACAGTGCCATTACCTTGGGCAGCACATCTGTCCTCAGCTCCTTCCTGCTGGCTCTTGCCCTGCTGAGTTACGATTGCCATGAGGCTCACAAGTCTCCTGGCAGGCCCTCGTACCCTGATCTTTGTGCCCCATCACAGGCTTATTGAGGACAAAGATGGCTGACTGTGTCCTGAATCCTCTAAAACTGTGAACCTAAATAAATCTTCCTTCTTTTTAGTTGTTTATGGAAGGCCTTCTGCTAGTCAAAAAGCTTATGAACCCAGTAGTCATAATCATTAGTGTGACCCACACGATATTTCTGTAACATCAAGACAGAGAAGAGAAAATAGAATTGAGACCCTTTGAGGAAGAGCAGATTGGGTGACACAGAAAGCAGAACAAATTTCACAGAGAGCAATGGGCCACGGTGCTCAGTAGGTTTGACCAAGACCTCAGAGGATGTAAGAGCTGGAGTGGTGACGGCCTCATGAGACCTGACGGAGCAGATGACAGCGGTGCCGGCCAGGCCAGATCTTGTCACCTCGAATCCAATGGCTCCTGTTCTCAAGGAGATGAAAAACACACGGAGAGTTTGAAATAGAAAAGAGATATCATGATAGATACAGTGGTGGCTGCACGCAGACTGTGCCACACGTTAAACAGACTTTTATTGCCTCGGCTTGGATGCTGTTGACAGGTATTAGTTTGATAGAACAACTGGAATTTATTGGTTAACTTATTTGCTGCAGTCTGTCAAACATTTTGGAATTTTCCACAGCAAGAGAGACCTTCCTCAGCCAAAGCCATGCCCTTCCTAGGGAGGAAGGGTCCCCTAATCTCATCTTGAGGAAATATTTGCTCTAAATGGTTTTTCTGTATGAACTGAGGTCGACGAGACAGGCTGTGTGTGTCATTAGCAGCTCTCCACACCATGGCTTCTTCTTCTGTCTACATGGCTCCTTTCTGCTCATATCCTAAGATATCAATGCAACACGTACCTCCTCATAAACATACTGAGGGGTACAAGTCCCGACATTTGCTATATGTGTTAGCACATGTTCTATGGCAGCAATAGAGTCAAGAGAAATCAATAAATAAGAGTAGAAAGACTAGGGGCCAGGGAGTTAGCTCAGTGGTTCCAGCGCCTGTCTTGCAAGCGCAAAGACCTGGGTTCGATCCCCGGTAACCACATACTATACTGGGTGTGGAGACTCACCACAGCAGCAATCAGAACCACATACCACAGTGCCGGGCGTGGTGGCTCACACCTGTAATCCCAGCACTAGGGAGGCAGAGGCAGGAGGATTGCTGTGATGAGAGTTTGAGGCTGAGCTCAGGGCCAGCCTGAACCACAAAAGTGAGACCCTGTCTCAAAAAAACCTTAAAAAAAAAAAAAAGAGTAGAAAGACTATTTAGATGACTACTCCACCTTTCTGCAGATCTTGGTGACCTGGACCTGGCTGAGAGCAAATGACCTGGTAAAATATAATGAATTCCAGTTGTTGTATCAAACTAATACCAAAAGTGGGATGTAAAGGGAAGTTAAGATTCATTTATGTTTCAAAGTTTTGGAACTAGGCAAAAGATATAAGTTGTCTGTAAAAAGATAAGGTAGACTATACAGAAGCAAAGTCGGTAGATAAGCACACTCTGTCATTTTATGTTAAAGTGTTCATCTATTCAGGTAAAACTGAATTGGCATGCTGACTCATTTCTTTGGAGTGTAGCTATAGGCAAGAAGTAGATATTTGCAAATCATGGTTGGATATTATACTTAAATATATGAAGCTAGTTAGTGTCACAGAAAATATATGTGGAAAAGTACAGGACCAAAATATTCAGCTCTGAAGTAATCTAATATAAAAGGATCAAAGGAATGAAACAAAATCAAGAAAGACAGAGTTTGTCAAAGAGTTTTCTGTCAAGAATAGTGTTTTTTTGAGATGACTGAAGAAAATGTACGGATGCAGAGAGATAGATCAGTTCCATTTAATTCTGCAGATAAAATAATGACACAGAGGTCTAATGTTCAACCATTAACATACTAGAAACGTCTGATGAGCGGTGACATCGACAAGAACAGTTTCTTTGGATGAAAATGGTTAATATCCTCAACTGAGTGGGTTCTGGAAATAAGGTACAGCAATTGGGAACAGCAGGTAAGAGAAACTGTTTAGAAAAAGGTTTTGACTTCAATTTCATACTAAAACGAGAATAATTTTGTTTGGCAGGAATAATGACAGTTGCAATTTGGAGAAAGAAGATGATATTAAGTAAAATTGTGAAGTATTCATTCATACCTTTGAAGAACTCCCATCTTGTATTCATTATAGTGACTTAGAGGAGTACTCTGGATAATAATTCATGTCAATAAAAATAATAGATTTGCAAAAACTGTCCTATATAATCATTTAATAAGAAAATTGATTGTTTGTTTATCCTCATAATTTTACAGAGGATAAAAAGATGTTCACTTTCCCACAAGCTTTCCTTTTAATCTGATTTTATGCTTGAAGCAAAACTGCATTGATTTCCTGAGCAAATTGCTTACACACAGCTATGATAACACCTCTTCTGGCAGTCAGTTAGATCAATGATAGCTAATAAAGAATGTCTACGTCTCTTTGAATTATTCGTTTGCAGGCTTCACAAACAGACCAGGGTTTCTTTAGCAAACTACGGTAATTTATTGGAAAGATGTAGGATAGCACAAAGAATCAAAGCAAACACAAGAGAAAATAGTTATGGAAAGAGATTGAATCAGAGAACTACAGTAGATTTTTGGAATTCAGTGGGAAGTCTCCTTAGAAAACAAAAGAAGGATAGATAAACTTCAATGAATGACAACATATCTGTGGCTTCTTAGGAACTATAAAAATACAGGGACAATTCTCTTTTATTCCCACTCTATTTAAAACTCTGATCTTAACTACTCCAGAAGATTAGCAGCTTTCAAACATATAATACTGTTTTAAAATTAAAGCTCTAATTAAGTAACATATATTTGGTTTTATATATGAAATACTTTATAATTAAACTGGTAATATTTGATTATTCATTAGGATAATCAAATTATTTTATATTTATGTGCCACAATTATTTTATTTCTTACATAATGGAAAAATATCATCCTGTCAAATAGCCTGCTCTTTTCAAATGAAATGATAAAAATAATTACTATGTTTGTTTTATTTTTTCATTCCCTTTGTCATTTTATTAAACAAAATTAATACATCATTTCAGACTCAAATGTGCAAATCAAATATACACAAGGAAAAAATATTAGCACTCTCTGCCAAGAATTTCAATATTTATTCATTTTCAAATATTTATAACGTAATTTAAGATATGAGTTTCTTTGTATATGAAGTTAAAGATATCATATTCTCATTTCAAAATAAATAATACCCCCTTTTTGCTCATATGTTTAAGTACATCATTGAGAATTTATGTTATGCTACAAAACTAAATTTTATATTTTGTAATTCTGAATGGATTTGGAGTATAACAATTTCTTGTCCTCTTTCCTATTAACCATATGAGCATACACCAAGACTGTACTATCTGGTCTTAAAATTTGATTTGCCATCATAAACTTCATAGATCATCACATCTAACCCTTCTGCTTAACCACATTTAGTCTGGTTACTTAATTTATTGGAAAGAAAAATAATTGAATATAAGCAGGAGAAAATGTAGAAAAACTACAAGAAAGTATACAAAGAATGAAAGAAAATCCACATTAAAGAAATAGTAAGTATTCCTGGAAAATGTCACTAGATAAAAGTATAAGAAGTATGTGAATAACTGATAATATGCCTATAAATAATTTTAAAATCTTGGGCCGGGGAGTTAGCTCAGTGGTTCCAGTGCCTGTCTTGCAAGTGCAAGGACCCGGGTTCGATCCTCACCAACCACATATCATACTGGGCGTGGAGACTCACACCCAGCAGCAACCAGTACCTCATCCCACAGTGCAGGGCGTGGTGGCTCACGCCTTAATCCCAGTACTCAGGAGGCAGAGGCAGGAGCATTGCTGTGATGTGAGTTTGAGGCTGAGCTCAGGGCCAACCTGAACCACAAAGTGAGACCCTGTCTCAAAAACACTAAAAAAAAGAATTTTAAAATCTTGTTAAAGTGTTTTATACGACCTATTTCTGTTGGATCAAATTAGCAATCCTTTGTTTTTTTAATTTACTTCACAAGATTTTCATCACACTACTCTGCATATTATTATATATTCCTTCAGACTGTTCAGAAATTATACCATGTAAACATTATGAATATATGTGTGTATTCATATATATTAAATACCTCAGTTCTAACTTTTCGTTAAGTTTTAGTTTCATCATTTCAGACTCCATCTTGGTCAACGATCCCATCTCTTTTTATTTTTTCTCTACATTATTTTAAAGAAACTCTAGCAGGGATAGGGAAGAGATATCCTTCCAGATCATCTTTCAACCAAGATACAAAATATGCCTCAGATGATACTAGATTGTTGTTGCAAGACAGCCCAGCGTGGAGAGGAAGGTGCTCACCTTCCTCTCTCATGGTTTATGATGATGATCTTGGCAAAACAGTTTACTGGACTTGGTGTCTGAGGTAAACTGCACATAGGCGAGGACATTTTTATTTTGCCATCATAGCACAGAATACGTAGGACTTCAATCTTCAGGTTTACCTTGGAAATTTATTTCTTCAAAAGTTCCACCTACTCCTCTTTGATTAATGGTAGGGAAGGGAAACTCAAACTTTCATTTAAAGAGAAGTGCTTCAGGGTCAGTAATTAAAATGCTTCCAGTGAACATTTTACAGGCACAAAATGTTCAAGTATATCCTTGAAAATAGGTTATGTGTGTGCAACACAAAGTCTGATTTTATTGTTCATAAGATGTAGAATTTCTCTTTGAATGGTTTTGTTTCAGTAAGTTGAGCCTGTTGTATTTGCAGCTGGCATGTGGGCTGTTGTACTTGGCCAATAACCTTGGCTAAATGATTCTAATTAAATAAAGGATTTGAATTCATGTTTAATTTTAACAACAGTCACTTTTAATTTCTATATCATGTTTTGACCTATGAAATATGAAAATTACTATAGCCCTAGGAAAGTACAGTTTGAGAAACCTAATATTCATAAATGTTTGTTCAAAGAAAAATAATCTGTTCATTCCCAACCTGGATTGTATTTATTGTTTTATTCATTAAATTTATTTTAACAACTGCAGTTCTGTGGATTATACACATTTAGTTACATTTTGCTCTTATGCAAACTATCATAGTTGTTATAACTAAGATTTCTGGATACAAGCTTCTTATTCATCTTATTTTGAAATTTAAGAAAACCCTTCTTTTAAATAGATCTTCATTTCATATAATAAAAACCAACTTTACACTGTTGATACTTGAGATCCAGAAATTCTAAAAAGAATAAGATCGTCCTGACATTCACATTGGACCTAGTTTCTCTGTAAAGATGACATGCTCCTTTAAAAAAGATGGAAAAGGACGCTGTGAAACTGGCTTCACTTGGTATGTTAATAGTCTTCCTACAAATCTCAGCAACTGTTTCTCATGTCTGTTGTATTCTAACGTTTTATTCTTTGAGAAAAGTATCAAGACCAGTAACTCCAAGTACAGAGAAAACTCAGATAGTAAGGAACATTAGGAACCACAGTTTTTAGTCAGGGGCAGGGGGGACCAGAAATATGGTTTCCATGTGGTGAATCTTCCCAGGAAAGTACTGCAAATAAGCTGCTTGTAGTTATTCAGGTACCAGTACCTTCTCATCTTTAAAAAAATAATGTTCATTTTTTCATATGAGTTCTAATATATATAGTAGATACTGTGAAATTTAAAAAAATATTTAAAAGGAAATGAGGTGTAAGGGTAAATAATGAGGGGAAAATAATGTTATAATAATTTTTAAAAAGGAAGCAAAGCTTATATATAAAGGGGATGGAATTTGTAGGGTGGGTGAAGGAATGAGAAAAATTGAGAATTAAGTTGTGTCATATACTGGTACAAATTCTCAGTGTTGAATGTAATCATAATGTATATATATATATATATATATATATATATATATATATGTATATATAACCAATAAATATTTGAATTAAAAAATGTTCATGTCACTTTTTCTTGTCTCTAAGTTGGGATTTTTTAAAATTATTATTATTTTTGAGACAGGGTCTCACTTTGTAGTTTAGGCTGGCCCTGAGCTCATCCTGGAACTCACAGCAATCCTCCTGCCTCTGTCACCTGACTGCTGGGATTACAAGTGTGAGCCACCACACCCAGCGCTGTGGTATATGGTACTGATTGCTGGTGGGCATAAATCTCCACAACCAGTATTGTTGTATGTAGTTACCTGGGACTGAACTTGGGCCCTTGTACTTGCAAGGCAGGTGCTGGAACCCCTGAACTAATTTCCCTGCCCAGATTAATTTTTCTACATTTGATAAAATCTACTTCCTAGAAAATATTTGATGATAACTGTTTTGGGGGTCTAGATGATCCTCTAAAAGATTCATGAGGTCACAGTTGACTTTTTTAGATGTCACTCAATCTAGAGTGTGTGATGCTGAGATTAAGGCATATGATTACTGATCCAGCCCACTGATGGATTTGTCACTGCCTTAATCCTCATAGCGTGGAAAAGGTGGAAGGGGCAGAGAAAATGTTAATTTTTCCTTGTTGTTAGGCTACCATATGAGTGCCATGACTTATTTCCTCTTTATGATGGCCCTCTGGCATATGACACTCTGCCTTAGAAGAAGTTTATTATAGACTGAAATCCTTACAAACTATGAGTTAAATGAACCCTTCCCCTTTAACTTTGGGTGTTGAATATTTTGTCTCAGAAATGAAAGAAAAGTAACACGATGATTACTCTAGATCAGCATCATATTTTTCATAGTCTTTTATATTTACCTCTCCATCTCTATTCCATTCCTATTCATTCCAGCTGCCCTATACCCAGAAGGCCAGCTGTGTGGCATAACTTACAATAACCTTAAAAATATGGAAAAGAGTAGAATATTTTTAGGAAAGTAGAATTTTGTGTTGTTTTCCAGGATTATATTGTTCTTAATATTAATTCTCTAATTTGAACATAGTGCCTGACATAAATTTGATGTTGTAAAGTATCTGTGAGATGGAATAAATAGTGAAGATGGCAATTTCTTTGAAAACATCATCTATCAGTTTTTATAATTTCATATTGCTGAGTGTTAGGTGCATGCCTATAATCCTAGCACTCAGGAGGCAGAGGTAGGAAGATTACCATGAGTTTGAGGCCAACCTGAACTACATAGACAATTAAGGGCAGGTTGAGCTACATACGACCATCTCAAAAAAAAAGCTAATTTCATATTAACAGAGTGTTAGTACATTGTAGATTCCAAATACTATTTCAGGTAACAATTTGGACATATCAACGATTCAGTATAAGGTTTAAAATATTGGTAATATTTTAAGTGCATTCCTGCCATAATAGAAACCTTTATTTATTTATTTATTTATTTATTTATTTAGCTTGTTTGTTTTTTGAGACAGAGTCTTGGTTTTTTATTTTTATTTTTATTTTTTAAATTTTTTTCAGTTCAGATTGGCCCTGAGCTCAGTATGTAACCTAGGCCAGCCTCAAACTCACAGCAATTTTCCTACTTCTGCCTCTCAAATGCTGTATTACAGATGTGGTCCACCAAGCCCAGCACTGTGGTGTGTGGTACTGATTGCTGATGAGCATGACCAGGATTGTGATATATCATTACTGGAGATCAAATTTAAGACTTTGTGCTTGTAAGGCAGATGGCAAAACTACCGAGTTAAATCCCTGGCTCCCATCCTTTATTTGTGTTTTTGAGACAAAAATGTCACTATATAGTTCAGGTTGATCTTGAACTCATTGTGCAGCCAAGGCTGGCCTCTGACGTGTGATGATGCTACAACCTCAGCCCTCCAAATACTGGCATGTGCCACCATTCTCAATGAGACTAACATTTTCAAAGTATCACCTCATATATATTTATACCAGTGATAGAATACAATAGTAAAATAATAACTATTATAAAATTTAAGTTGGATTCTGCTATGGATATCATGACTAATGCTCTAATATCTACGGAACCACACAATAATGTGGTCCTTTCCTACTAGTCACTGGATATTAGTTTGAAAGCTATTCTCAAATACCAAAATCTAGTAAGACTTAAATCCCATAAATAAAATGATGCAGTACTTGCATTTAACTTTTGTACATTCTCCCATATATTTTAAAAGATCTTAAGAATACTTGTAAGATGTACTGCAATATAAATGTTGTGTGCTTTGTCATTCTACTATATTGTTCATGGAGGTAATGATAGAAAAATCTGTGTATATTTAATGTTGATGTAATTTTCCTGAAAATTTTTGATCTATGTATGTTCATAACTAATATTGTAAAACTTATAAATGGGGAGGTCCAATGGTACTAGGAGTATTGTGAATGATATCTTTCTGTGAATATTTTAAATTGCAAATATTAAAATTCTGTCTTAAGCAAAACATGAGACACATACTGGCACAGACATTTTTTTGTCCTCCGAAGCATCCAGTGGCAAAGACTAATTGTTCTGCTTGTTATTTCTCAGAGTAGGATGGGATAACCACCACTCTCATGGCTTCATCCTACCTGTATTAGAAGGAAAACAAATCCAAGGATGGTAGGTAGAAGATGTATAAAATACTTGAATAGTTAAAAATATTGTTAGTGCCGGGCGTGGTGGCTCACGCCTGTAATCCCAGCACTCGGGAGGCAGAGGCAGGAGGATTGCTGTGATGTGAGTTGGAGGCTGAGCTCAGGGCCAGCCTGAACCACAAAGCGAGACCCTGTCTCAAAAAACCTAAAAAAAATAAAAAATAAAAAAAATATTGTTATGCCAGGTGAGTGATTTAGTTCAGTGCCTCCAGAGTTTGCCTCATAAGCACAAAGTCCAGAATTTGATCCCTGGTACCACACATCACAGTGCAGAGCATGTTGGCTCACACCTGTACTGTCAGCACTCAGAAGGCAGAGGCAGGAGTATTATTGAGAGTGCAAAATGAGACCCTGTCTCCAAAAAAAAAAAATAAATAAATAAAAACCAGTATATGTGTGTGTGTGTGTGTGTGTGTGTGTGTGTGTGTGTGTGTGTGTGTATTTAAACTGATAGCTAAATCAACTAGGAATTTGCACCAATTTTTGAATTCTTAAGGAAAATCATATTATTTCTTTATTTCTGAAAACAAAGACTTGTTTAGTGTTTTGTTACTCATTTTCCATAGTGGCCAAATAAATTGGTAAACATTTAGGTGAATTTCTGTTGTGCTTTGTTATTACTAAACTTCTTGCTATCCAAATTCAGTGTCAACAATTACTGACTTAACTGACATAGTTGCATAGAATGAAATAATTTAAAAATGAATAGGATTGAGAGGTGCAAGGGTTCTAAAGGAGCTTGCAGAGAAAACAAATTAAATTAAATGATGAGAACCTCATTATTTTTAATATAGTTGCCAGTGACATGATGAAAACTTGGCTTTTCAGTTGTCATTCAATCAAATGAAAACAAAGATCCAGTTCATGCAAAATTAATCTCTGTAAAGTAAAAGAAAGATAATCATACAAAAAAGGTACATCAGCTACATGTTACAACCTCTTTATTTCTGAGTGATCATTTTTTGTGGATATAAAATTTAAATGTCATCCTTCAAAGCTTAAATATTTGTTCTCATTTGAAAATTTATGAATTGTAAAGTGTACAAGTTTTTAAAAATATAGCAAAGAAATATGTAAACATAGATTAAATAAAAATTATTCGAATATACACCTGTATAGGATTATCTAAATAAAATTATTAAAATTATAATTTGACACTATTCAGTTCATAGTTTAAAGTAAGCAAGGATGACAGGGATCGTATAATAATATGATAATTCTCTAACAAGATCTAGTGTATCAAAATGCATATCTCATTAAACAAAGCACAGGACTCCAGAGAACACCATGAACTGAAGATGGTATCATAAAGACACAAATACTACTGATAATTTCAATAAACCTCAGTAATTGACAGTTAAAGGTACAAAAATCCTAATGGAATAGTTAAAATCAGCAACATCACATCTCAAGTGGGGTATTATAGCACATGCCAAAATGCCCAGTGCACAGCCCTCTCAAAGCCATGAGATATATTCACCCAAACAGACATGTTTGTAGCAACAATAAAGGTGGTAGTATGTTCAAAGAAAGGCAAATACTACACAGCAAGCTCTCATACTACATTGGAATTAAACTAGAAACTGAAAGTAGAAATAGACTTAGAGTGCAATGACTTCTCTCTCTCCTTTTTTTGTCGTATCATCTGTCTTTACAATGGTCCCTTAGTTCTTGAACTTAATTTATTCCATATTTTGGAAAAGATACCTATGTTTGGGCTTGTTCAGGAAAGATAGGCACAATGGTGTTTGTTATGTGATGTAGAGTTTGCAAAGAAGAACACAACTTTGCTAAATGCCTCTGTATGCAAAGCAAGTTGTTTGGAAACAAAGGGTTCTTGAACTGAGGTATCACTGAATTTCAAATTTTATTTATGTGATAAGTATTTCATATAATTGAAACTATATGATGTTTCAACTCAAATGTTTGTTGTCTTTCACTTGATATCATGGCCTCAAGTTTATCCTTCTCTATAGCAGAGTGGGACTCTAAATGTTAAGTACCACGTTGGCTTTATCCATTTGTCTCTTGAACGACATGTAGACTGTCTACAAGATTTAGATATTACGATTTGTTGACAGTGTAAGAAAACTAAGAAAAAATTACACCAGTCTTCATAACTAAAAGATTATGGAAATAAATCCAATAAAACATACATGATAATAAAACTCACTTCATTAACTTATTGTATGTATTAAATTGAAAATGTGCCCATGTTCTATTTTGCTAGTTAACTCTTGGTGTTCTGACCTAGGTATGAAATATTGTAAGTTGAGTGTTAATGATCAATAACTTTCATAATACAAATATATTTAATTGTCTAAGAAAATTCCTTTCTCAAAAACAGATTCAGAGAGTTGAAGCTTAAAAATTCCATTGCTTCTATAATCCTGAGAAGCAACTAATGTATTTCCTCAGTTTCATCAGTTTTTGAGTTTTTTTTTTAAGCAGCTTGAAACTTTATAAATGTGAGAGTAACTAGAACCCAGTATGCTTACAAAAGTTCAGAGGTTGATATCAATCTTTATTTTTTGCCCATCTCTCTTGTAAAATGGTTTGTATTATTCTACCTTCATTTTAAAATATCTCTTAGGTATTTAATTTAAATTCTGTAGGTAAAATTGCATTCACATTCATATTTTAAAGAACAATATAACTAATATTTGGCTAATTTAATAATAAATATATCTATTGAAAATTGCATCTCAGTTTTGAGGACCAATGCAAATTAGTCACCATAAGTCTTAACTGTAAATTCAGGATGAGTATAATGCACAGGGTAGGAATGTTTGCAAAGCAGGGTAGAAGAGGAGGTACAGAATAGTGAGAGAGTTATTAGCTACACCATTGTGTCAGTAGGAGGCTGTGATGAGATGTTCTGGCATATTTTTTCCAATCTTAAAAATTGTATGCACATATGTACTGGTTTTATAATCTAATTCTGCCCTTTGAGTATTTCGGTTGTGAATATTTGCATACTTTCAGTCTATATTTCTTTGCTTCTTGGAGGCTGTATTTTGGTTCTGTTAAATAAACAAAAACCAGAGCAAAAAAGAAACTTGGGTATCTGGCCTCAAAATTCATTACATGTAGCCATGACCAAATATAACAAGGACGATATTCTTATGTGTCAAAAGTCAACATCATGGGGAACTGGGGAAGGGAACATAACTAAAAATTGAGCAATTTTCAAAATCAATAAAGAAACTTGTCACAAATAGAAATATAATATTTGTTATAAGTGAATATTCCATTCATACCTCTTTTCCTCTTTTTTGAGACAGTTTTGCTTTGTAGCTGAGCCTGGCCCTGAATTCACTATGTAGCGCAAATGAGCCTTGAACTCATATCAGTCCTCTTGCCTCTGCTTCCCAAGTGCTGGGATTATAGGCCTGAGCCACCATGCCAGGCAATTCATATTTTTGGTTCTAGGTTGATGGTTATAATATTTTAAGAAGTAAAATCTTTTGGAGAAAAATATATTTTTGCTTGTGCTTATTTTACTTATTTTTCTTAATAGTAAAACTGGCCACAACTTTGCTAATGTAGTTTAGGAAGATATACATTTGAAGCTTATACTAGTTAATATGTCAATGGAAAACTACACATAAATTTACAAAAGTGTTTTAACATTTATTAAATTAACCTTATTGATGCTTTAATTTCACATATACAACAATCCACTCTGCCTAGCTGCTCACTAAAATGCCTCCCCAAGTTTTGCTCCAATTGAAGAAAAGTGGTAAATGAAGACAGAAAATATTTCAATTAAAATCATTCAATTTTGGATGGATTCAACTAATTTTATCATCATTATAAAAATAAGTAGGATATTTTAAAGTCAACAGTGACAATAATAAAATATGCCTTAAAAGACTATTGGAAAGTTTAAAAAAACTGATGTGCTAAATGCTTCCAGTAGAACTGGCACAGATTCTGTGGGATGGTGATGATTTTATTGTTCCTTTTTAATTTAGATTCATATACTTAAATATTTTTTGCATTTATATAATACTGCAATCTAAGCTCCAATACAACAGAAGATCAATATAAAGTATTAATGATTGTTTATGCTTTGTTAAATTTTTATTAAGATCCTACATTTTAATAATTGATTATGAAAGTTAAGATCAATTGTACTTGATTGCCTGGAGTCATATAGAGGATCAATAAAGTACTCTTCTTTGTGTGTTTCTGCATTGTCCAAAGGTGATTCTGGGCTCTGTCTCTGATTCCCATTACTCTCTTTTCTGTAAAGGTCCCTGTGCCGTGTGTCCAGCCATCCTGAGGTGATCAGCTCTTTCCTGTCATCAGTCCATCCCAACACGATGTTTCTGTCATGGACGGAATCCCTTGAAATCCAAAGCCAAATAAATCTCTCTTCTTTATAAAGTTCTAGGTGTCAGTCACTTTTCCTCTTCAGTGAGAAAGTTTGATGTGTTTCTCTCTGTATAACTTCTAGAAAAGATAACATTTCTACAACTAAAAGTAATGGAAAATTAAGGGAAGTGGTCTGATGATCTGCAATGCTATTGGGAATAATGGTTGTTTAATTTTAAATAATTGCTTGTGTGTTCTTTGTTCCCATTCAATACCCATAAGAAATCCAGGATGCAAAAAATGATAACAATGAAAATACTCATTCTTCTTTTACTTAACTCTCACAGATTTTGCATAGGTAAAGAACTTTCCAGAAAGTATATATTTAAAGGGAAGTGGCTTTCTCTTTAGAATTTTAAATGATGACAAAATTTGTGTACAGTTTCTTTCTTAGTTTTCTAAACAAATACAGGTGTTAAATAATTATTCATGGCTGTCATAACTAGAAACATGTCTCTTTGAAAGGAACTGTCAAACTCTTACTTCTCAGAAAAAGTACATTCATGGCTAAGCCATTTGGAATCAAATTGCCAAGAACACAGAAGCAAGATAAGAGACTCAGAATGTAAAAAGAGGGGATAAAAATAGTTTAAAAAGACAAATTATATATTGGAAAGAATAAAATGTGATCTTTTCAAGCAATACTATCCTTAGTTTTCCATACTTTACAGCTAAACAGCTTGGGAAACTCAATTAAGAAGCCCTATATTTTTATTTATGAAATGAATCTGAATGTAGGAAGAACTCTGTATTTCATCTGAAAAATAAACCAAAGTTTTTTTTTATGGACACCTAATTGCATATTTATCAAGGTTCTTAAGAATTAGTCTAGAATATTATACAGTAAAATCACCAATACATTTCAAAATTAATCAGAACTAATACACTAATTGTTTTTTCCAATAAAATATACCACACATAAATATTTAAAAAATCACACAATGAAGAAATACTCAGAAACACATTCATTTACTCAAATTCTCAAAATATTTGGACCTACTTGGAATCTCAACATGGTAAGCTGGGATTTCAGGGAAACAAATCAATTAATTCTATCACAAACTTACATTTTATTATCTGCAAATCAACACACTCAAATCATTTATCAGTAAACATTATAAAATATAGCTTAATAATTTCAAATAAGATTAACTAGGTAGTCCTCATCTTCATCTAAATATATGAACATGTAATTAGTAAAGAAGACTAAATTGCAGGCTAATATTACTTAAAAATCAGAGTAATATTTATTTGATCCAATTTATTAATTGCTTGCTTTTTTACTGTCATAATTTTCCCTTTTTTAAGTTGGAATAGAATAAATTGAACCACCTCTTAAGACTTCAAATATTCCTATATTCATTATTATAACCTTTGCTATTTCATTAAGAATAAATTATCTGTGATTCCAGTTATAACCTGATTGCCAATTTGAAGTAGTTTTAAACTCTTAACCTTTTATGACTTTGGCTGTGCATGCTATTGTTCATAGAATAATGTAAACTTACATGAAGGTTTGTTTTTAAAATCTTTGAATAATCTTCATAAAAAATATTTGAGAATTGAGTACTAACATGTAAAATATAACAGCGTTTTCCTGTATATACATGCACATTTGTGGAAAGTTGAATAAAATTGTACAGAAACACATTTCAATGAGTCATACTTTTACTGTGCAATGTTGGAAATCACTGGTTTGTTTTTAAAATGTTGTGTTGCTTTATGTTTTTAAATCCCGTGGAACTTTGTTGGTTGATGGGCATTGCTTCAAAGACCTCAAGTGGTAAGCTTCCATATTAGTTTGGTTTAGTTAAGGATACTTAAGGCCTTTGGAGGCATGCATATCAACAAAAGAAGTCCAGACCTGTCATGTTTGAGAGAAACGTGCAGGAAGTATTCTGGCTGGTACAGCCAGTGCAGGTTTCTGAGAGCTGTTTAAAGTGCCGTGTGTGATGCAGACCTACTTTCACTGGGGGGACAGGGGAGTTAGCTCAGTGGTTCCAGTGCCTGTCTTGAAGGCTCAAGGACCCGGGTTCGATCCCCGGTTAACCACATACAATACTGGGTGTGGAGACTCATGCCCTGCAGCAATCATTACCACATACCACAGTGCCAGGCTTGGTGGCTCACGCCTGTCATCCCACCACTCGGGAGGCAGAGGCAGGAGGATTGCTATGATGTGAGTTTGAGGTTGAGCTCGGGGCCAGCCTGAACTACAAAGGGAGGCCCTGTCTCAAAAAACAAACAAACAATCAATCAAACAAACAAATACTTTCACTAGAACCCTTTGCTGAGAAGTTGAACCCCTTAAATGAAGCCTCTGAAACCATGAGAAGACAGAAATTTTTTCTGATTTTTGTCCTGAGTTCCTGGGCCACTGGTATTTGCAAGTGTAATAACATAATCTTCTTAAGCCAAGAACATTGGTATAATTTGATAGGAATTTGTAAATAATTGGAGCTGATTAGGATAGTGTTGACAAAGGCTAATATAGTCTAACTAAAGCAAATGGAACTCTGGTTGAGCATTGAGATTTTCATTAATAAAAGCTGAAGCATAGCTGAGAACTATACTGGTAAAGTTTTAATGACCTAGAGAAGTCTGTTGGTGAAGCTTTAGGAGATTAAGGGAAATGGTAGAAAAAATAGAGGAAAGGGGCCATTTATCAAAAAATTCTAAGAACTTGGCAACACTGTTATCTTACTTAATTTGTAAAGGAAAAAAAAGCCTAATTTACACCCTCTAGCAGAGGAAACCTCCAAGTACATTTTTGAAGATACCACCTGGCCTTTTTGCCCCTGCATTAAAGTCAAATGACAGTGCGACAGTGCAGATGTGCCAACTAAGGCATGAACAGCTCAGTACTCACAGAGTCAGGGTTTGAAGAGCTCTAAATTAAAACTGGGTTTGTTGCCAACCTCTCCAGATGGCAAATCATTTTCAAATTAAAAAATAGCTTTCAGGCAAAATTTCAATCCAAGGTAGAACTACAAAATCTTATGCTAAGACTTTAAAAGATATTTAAGATGAGGTGACATAAGCCTTACAGATGTACAGAGTTTCTTTATAGAGTATCCTGCAGTCTCAGTAGTACCATGTCTATCTTAGAGGTACGAGGGCCTCAGTTGGATTCCAAGTACGTGTGTGTGTGTGTGTGTGTGTGTGTGTGTGTGTGTGTGTGT